>BSBK01009282.1:600000-854791 GCA_027943335.1 Chamaecyparis obtusa
AGCCAAACTTATTATTATTGAATCATTAGAGGAAATAGGAGGAATAGAGACATTAGACACACTAGGTAAAGTGTAAGAAGATGCAAGAATAGAAGACACAACTGGAGGAACACTAGGAACTACAGTTGGAAGTGAATTGGAATAAGTAAAAGGAACATTATGATATGAAGGTTGTGATGTAGGAAGGGACATAGGAGGAACTGATGAAGGGTGCTCCCCTTAATACCACAAACACATAACAGAAATAGAGAAACCACAACAATATGCAAGAACAGAAAATTGGCTTCTTATTATCTCCACAAATGTGGAATTACAAACTTTTAGAATTACAATATGCAAAGCCACATGGGCATTCCCTTACAATATTCTATAGGACAAAGCCTCGAATCAATACCCAGATCTACTACCCAGAACTATTCTGAACTGCCCAAGACAATAATACAGCCTTCCTTATATAGGCAATTTTTTTCACCCCCTGGGAAGGTTCCAGAATTTTAGCCAATAAGGCCGACCAAACTTAGAATTATTTTATTTTACATTTCATTACATCATAGTCAGCTCAAGATAACCTTTGAAACCCGAACAGAAATTTTGAAGAAAATTATTTTTCGCCATTTCAGGTGGCCCAACTTCCGAAGACCATAAGTCATCACCAGTTGACCCATTTCGGAAACGCCACAAAGTGCTCTACAGGCTTGACCGGCGCAAGCGCCCGTCACCCAAATTTTTGACCTCATCCAAGGCCTCTAAAGCCTTCAAAACTGAGTTCAAAGTTTCTGTACCCTGCTGCCAATACTGAAAATCTTCAATATCTTCCGATATACACTTGATCTGGCAATGAAACTTTACTGGCAGACTTATATGACCAAAATGAACCTCCACGAAAGAAATCAGATCATTCTGAGCACATACGAAAATTACCAAAAATAGTAACTTTCCATAAATAGCAGCTCTGCACAAAATAACCCTTATTGAATATAAAAACATAAATATTTTTGGGTGATGCAAGATTTCTCTTACACCTAGGATGCTCCTGCATCAGGAACACTCATAGGAACTGAGGGAACTATCACAGTCACCAAAGGAGGAGTATAGGTAGGAATAGTAGGTAAAGGATTAGAATAGGGTTCAACACTAGTGATAGGAGAAATCAACCCTAAATCTTGAGCTTCTTGAGCTAAAGGTTTAACATTTGAATGCACGAGGTTAGTAATACCATGCAAGAGGTTAACACCTTGATCACTATCATAAAGAACTTTATTAAGAGCTTCTATAGCTTGAATAGAATCTTGATTATGGTTCTCTTGAATAAGCAAATTACCCATTATATCAAGTTCACTTGAAAGTTTTTGGACTTGTTCAGGAGGAACTCTTAAAGCGTCATCCTCATCATGAGATGAGTGACAAGAGTTTTGCCCATAGTAGGATTGGAATCATGAAGAATCAAATTGTCATCTGGGACCCTAAGGAAAGGAGAGGAAGATTAAGGATCAAAGGCACCCATGAGTCTATGACTTCTTCTAACTAGAATGTTATAAGTAGGACTAGTAGTAGTAAAGCTCATAAACTAATGCAATGCAAATGAACTAAACTAAGAACACAAAGCATAAATATTTTTTCATTTTTGAAATCTAATTAGCATGCAAGAGCTAACACACGTGCAATAAGACAAAGGGAAATCTAACACCAAAAAGAAAGAGAGTAAGCTTGTCGAGTTCACCAAAATGAATAGTGGTAAAATGGAATCACCTCTATTCAAATGTAATGTATGGGGGAAATATGAGATCCACTCCTAAATCCAAATTCCCAAGGGAAAGATCTAATTTTATCAACCAAAAGGTTAATGCACAATAGAATCAATCTATGGAGAATATGAAAAAGGAAGAAAATCCTATATTTCCCTATAAAGGAATTGTAAATGTTTGTGCTTGAAATCTGAAATAATTGAAAAGAAAATACTAACCTCAAAACAGGGCAAATCTAGAAAATGCCAATTTTTTATGTCTGTGTGTACTTTCGGGTAATTCTGTAAATTGTTTCAAACTGGAAATGTCGAGATGAAGAAAACTGAGAAATCTTTTATCTTTCTGATAGCAAGTAGTCTTTGACCCTCATAAAAGGTCAAAGGCTACATTCTTTATTTGAAGGTTGATTTTCACTTTGTTCATAGACCTCGGAAGTTCACTGAAAAGGATATCCAAATCTGTTCTCAGATCCAAAATTTTGCACCTACACCTACAAGAAAAAGGGGGTTTTGTTGTTTGTATGGGGAGTTTGCCTTGGTCAAACCCTAATTTAGGAATTAACCTTAAAATTGAATTGAAATATAATGTGCATAAACAAAGAAAATGAAATAATTCACCTTTCTTATGTTGAAGTCCTTGTAGAGGATTCGAATCCTCAAATCCACAAGTAGGGATGCTTCAATGGATGAATGTAGGATGTCTCAAATCAATGGCATTTGATCTTTAACACCAATCTTAAATAGATCTTTGCATATGAGGAGGCTTGGATGAATGTAGAAGGATGGATCTTCAAGGGGGCTCCAAAGAGATTGAATCCTTCAATGGCTAACAATGGATCTCCTTGATGAATGCTTGAATGGATGCTAGGCTTGAAGATGAATGAATGCTTTCTTTCTTGATTGCACTTGAGAGTTTGAGAGATTTCTTGGTGAGAATGGATTGTGAATAATGGATGAGAAAATGAGAGAGGAAGGCCTCTTTTTATAGTGAACTAGGGCATAAAATTCTAGAGAAGGTTGACATTGGGGAATTAAATCCCAATTAACCTTAACCCTTATAAATGGACTCATATTAAATGCAATTTAATGATTTACCATTTTGAAACCAAAAATGGCCGACCCGGAGGTGAGAAAAGAATCTTTCCAAAACCTGATTCCCAAAAATTAGAAAAACTAGAAATTTGAACTGGGGGTTAGGGATGAAGTTAACTCTGCCCTAGGTCAAGTTTGAGGTTGACTTTGACCCTCAAGGTCAAATTTGACCTTGAGGTCAAAAACCTCAAGATCCCAACCCAGAATGCCAGGAAATGTAGATATGAAGTGAAAAATGGGTGCAGAGGGAAGCAGAACAAGGGGAAAAGCTAGATACATGCAAAGACCCAATCAAGGTGCTTAACATGACCCCAGACCACTTACTCAGAGGGCTAAATGCTCTTATCATGGAATTTATTCCATTTTAAGATGATACAATCATTACAATGAAACTATAATGAATTACAATAACTCTTCTCCTTTATAGTTTTCAACATGGTTACATATAGATTTATCATTGAGTAAATACACAATATCTTCACAAGAACTAATCCAATGAGAACTCAAGGCCTTTCTTTCATGACTCAAGAGCCCTTAAATACATTATTACAATTACATGTCTTGGAATGATATCAAAGTAACAACAACATAATACATTTTTTCTCTCACAAAACACCAAAATGAAACTCTTCCAAAGCTTTTTCCACAATAACTTGGCTCCCCAAAAATCTGCAAATAAAGAGGATACACCATGGAGATTTCACCTCCCATCCAAGGTCTCATGGAGACCACCCCCGAGCTTGGAGAATCAAGAATAAACAGTTACATGGACAACACAATGCTCACAAACACATATAAGAATAAAACAACATTTAACTCCCAACCAATGCTTCACAAATGGATTTTTATAATCCATTGAGATAGGGTGAAGGTGGGCTTTTCCAAGGAGGAGAATGCCATAACAATACAAATTCCAAACAAGAGTTTTCCATGCCTTTCCAAGGCTATATTGACATTCCTTCCATATACAAATTTTTTTCATTTCCATTTTCAAATACAAGATTTACAACATGGCTTTATGGAGCCCATACCCCATGAAATTTTCCCTCTTCTCCAAGAGAAGAGACTCTCACTACAATGGAGAGCCCAACTAGCCCCTTCACCCAAGGCCACTACTTCCCTTCCTAAAGAGTGAGTGATACCTTCAACTCCCATGATCAACACACCCAAAAAAATTACAAAAGAATAAAAATGAATCAAAATCCAAATGCATCCCAACCCAACACAATAATAACAATATTTGCACACATGGACACCATACAAGATTTACATGTTCATCCAAAACAACAATTTACAAAACTAAAATGCAAAAGCATTCCTCCATGACAAGAATTCACCAACCTTGGTCCAAGCAAAATGGAAAGAAGATAGTTGAGAAGAGCTCCTTATCCTTTCCCCTTGACTTTTTCCTTTCTCCAACCCTGAGTGTCTCTAAAATTAGAGAGTGGGTGAACACCCACTAAGTCTCTCCAAACCCTCTAAAAAGACCTCCAAAAGTGTACTCAAGACCTAGCAATTAATGTTACATGCCCTCTAGTCCTTAGGCCTTACCTCTTGTCCCCCCTCTTAATTGTGAGGTTAGCAAAGAGTGTGGGAAAAGTTAGATTGCATGTGGCCATCTCCATTTTCGCCACTTTTGAAAAGTAGCCTTTTTGGAGGGCCATAATGGTGATCTAGACTTTCCTATAGGTAAAAACTAGCCCCCAACTCAAGGAACCCCCTAGGGTTAGCTAATTTTGGCCAAAAATGCACTCTAGGGTCACTTTTGACCCCTCTAAAGTACCCCTAAAGTTCAAATCCGAGCTCCAACTTGATGTGATCCCTATAAGACATCTACATGCAAGTGGGATTAGTATAATACCCTATAAGGTTAGGTGATTATTTCCCAAGCCCTAATTGACATGTCACCATCCACATGGACAATACAAGTGTCAAGTGAAACCATAAAATACACATCACATTCACAAATGACATGTCCAATTATCAACATGAATCTAAACTATTAACATACATTCCAAATTATGTTTACAAAAAAGATCACATTATAATGAGGTTTCAATCCCTTATCAGATTAAACCTTGGCTTACTCCGTTCACATGTGTTTAGCTCTGATTCTCTGAATAATTCCATGGTTTTCTTTCCTGCACACTAAACTCGAGTATCAGTAGTCCAAGGTAATAAAATCACATGTAAATATATATATACAACTTATAATTAGCAACATTAATCAATATGCAGAATTCAATCCCTAATTATAATTTTCATTCAGTAATGTTTAAACATAGTATCTTTATAAATCATCATGACATATTATCCATGCTACTTCCTAACGTAGAACATAATCCATTAAATAATCAAATCTAATCATGATCAAATCTTTCTCATCAAATCACATATATAAGCATGAATAACCAAAATCAACCCTATATTCTAGGTTCTAATCCACATCAAAATATAGTCCACATAATGTAATCATCATCATAAAACATAGTATCGAGTCTCTGTCAGAATGATCAAAAAGTGTATCAAGGTATCACATTATAAAGTATCAAAATGTGAATGGTTCAATAATGCTATGATGGGTCAGGGTGAGGCCTCACAAAATCCAATAAATCCTTGAGGCTTAGTTCCTCTTTAATCCAATCTCATCAATCAATATAATCCTCAATCAAATCAAATCAATAAATCTAATTCAATCAGTTCAATCAATCATCAAGACTTAATCATTAGTCCAAGTTGCTCCTAGTTCACCAAATCTTTTTCTTTCCATACCTCATCAACTATTCACCCTTCTTCAATTCAACCATTCGAAGGTCACTCGTGCATGGTGGGTAAGTGCACAAAGATGGGGGAGGACCAAAAATATGCCACTTTTCTTTTTGGTCCCCCATCACGCATAGTGTGTATGCACTAAAGGGCGTGCACCCTATAGGACACACGCCCTATGGCTTGGGTTGCCCAAGCCTTAGGCTTTAGCAATCCAAAACAAAGCGCATGCACCAAATAGGGTGCACACACTTTGTAAAACCCCAAAATTTCCATCCCCCGTGCGCCCTATGCAAAACCACAAAAGTGTAATCCATATTCTTACATAGGGCGTGCACCCTATGAAAAACTAGAAAGAGAGAGAGAGAGAGAGAGAGAGAGAGAGAGAGAGAGAGAGAGAGAGAGAGAGAGAGAGAGAGAGAGAGAGAAGGGATAGAGAGAGGGTGATAAGGGGGGAGAGAGAGAACAGTCACATGACCAAAAAAACTCATTTTCCACTTCAAGGGAGGGAGGATTTATACAAATATAACATTTATGAAAAACTAGAAAGAGAGAGAGAGAGAGAGATAAGGGATAGAGAGAGGGTGATAAGGGGGGGAGAGAGAGAACAGCTGCACGACCAAAAAAACTCATTTTCCACTTCAAGGGTGAGAGGATTTATACAAATATAACATTTAAGTATAAGTTTGATTTGTATAAATTATAAAATATAATACTTCCAGGATGTTTGGGATAAGTTCCAGCTTCATAGGAGTTAAGATGCAGATTCTAGATTTTGGGGGTTTTCAAAAAATTCTAGACTTAGCCAAATTTCAGGATTCAACAAGCCTTTAGCAAGGTTACCTCCCACAATCCATCATGGATTTCTAAGGTCAAACTGAAGCTGGCAAAAGGATTCCCAAAGGGTTTTAACTCGTTTGATCATAAATCACTTGGTTTTGACCCCATCTCTCTCTCTCTCTCCCCCCCTTCTCTTTGAGGGTGGTGTGTATGTGTGTGTGTGTGAGAGAGAGAGAGATAGAGAGAGAGTAGGGGGGAATATATAGGGTAGGAAGGTGGGAGAGAGCATATGTGTGTGAGAGAGAGAGGGGGGTGAAAGAGGGTAATAAGGGAAAATATAGAGGGTACGAAGGTGGAGAGAGAGAGAGGGTCGAAACCAAGTGATTTGTGATCAAACGAGTTAAAACCCTTTGGGAATCCTTTTGCCAGCTTTAGTTTGACCTTAGAAATACATGATGGATTGTGGGAGGTAACTCTATTGAAGGCTTGTTGAATCTTGAAATTTGGCTAAGTTTGGAATTTTTCAAAAACCCCCAAAATCTAGAATCTGCATCTTAACTCCTATGAAGCTGGAACCTATCCCAAACATCCTGGAAGTATTATATTTTATAATTTATACAAATATAACTTAAAGTATAAGAATTTAAATAAATCAAACTTATACTTAAATGTTATATTTGTATAAATCCTCTCACTCTGACTATTTCTCATCACTATTTAAATCTATGACTTACTATGACTTAAATAGGGCACACGCCCTATTGAAATCTATGACTTTCATAGGGCACATGCCCTATGAAAGTCATATATTTAAATAGTGTGCTCACCCTATAGGGCGTGCGCCCTATTGAAGTCATAGTAAGTCATAGATTTAAATAGTGATGAGAAATAGTTAGAGTGAGGATTTATACAAATATAACATTTACACTTTATAATGCATTGGAATTTACCAATCCTAAGGCTTTGATTTTCCTTGGAGATCCAACCCAAAGGCTTGGACGATTGAAATAGGCTTGAGATGTGTTTTCCAATAGACATACAAAAAAATGACATCTTTTTTGTGTGCTCCTCGTCAGGTTTACTCATGGCTCAAGAACGTAAAAATCAGATGACGTAATATTGCAGATCTCTCTGTTAGCTATCTAAGCATATAATTTATTTTGAATTATGATTACGTTAAGTTTTTCAACTCTAATTTCTTTTGTGTGTATGTCCATTTTTTGTAAAAAACCAACATGCAGTATTTTGGGCATAGATTTTGGCTCTTTCATCAAATTTTGCAACAAGTTACATTTTTAGAAATTAGAATCCATTCTACACACTTTTTAAAAAAAAGAAAATTTGTTTTTCGATTAGTTTTAAATGATTTCTAGGGGGAGCACACAAAAATTTCATGTTTTCAAGATGTGTGCGCTTCGTAAATTCATCAAAAATTATACATTCATAAAAAAATTACCAAAAAATTCTAGGATAAACTATGTGGTGTTAGCTAACTTCTCACTGGAGTGATTAAAAAAAAAAATTTAAAAAGTTAACATTTTAGGGGGAGCACACCAAACACTATGTTATGTTTTTTGACAAAAAAATAGGACCACTTTTTGTGCTCCCCCTTTTTGAGGGCCTTAATCTGCACCATTTTCAAAATAAGTTAGTAGTTTAGGAACTATATTTAGAGTATTACAACTCTTATTTTTGTCACATCTTAAAATTTTGAGTCTAACTATATTCAATTTCTTGTTGAAGTTCAGAGTTTTCTGATTTTAGGAAAAAAGTGGCATCTTATACCCTCTTTTTGGCACCCCATCTTTGTGCACTTACCCTGGTACTTACCTAATCACAAGCCAAGCTAAGACAAGAATCTCTCATCATGGATAATGATAAGGAAACTATCTATCAAGGAGACTTTAATGACAAAGAAGAACCTCACATGGAATTGTTGGAAATATTCAGGAATTAACCGAGTTACTGAGAGGGGAGGGGTGAATCAGTAACTCCAAATTTTCTTTCAATTTTAACATGTAATTTACTTTTAACCTTTGCATACAGAAAGCATGAAACTTAAAAGCATTCACAATAATGACACATAGATTTGGTTACCCAGAAACCTTCCAAAAGAAAGTAAAACTAGGGTGGGGATGAAACCCACAAAGCTTTAATACTGCAGAATAAAGTTGGCCGGTTAAGGCTTACAATTTGATCACTTCTGATGATCTGCCCTGTTAGGAGCAATAAGGATTGCTAAATCCACCCTGTTAAAGGATTTACAAACATACAATGAAGTATGCACTCGGTAAAGAGATTTTACAAAAGACTGTTAAGTCTACCCGGTTAAAGGATTTAGTACTGATTCACCTGTTAGGATGAAACAGTAGATCTCTTGCTTTGCAACTGGATTGCTGATTGAGATTCGCTGATGTACTGATCACCTTCTGTGATGAATTTGTCTTTGCTGTTCCTTATACTTCTGAAGCCTTCTGTAATTCGCTTATCTCTACCTTTCTTTCTCTTTCACATATATTCTTCTTTCATACATCTTGACATTTTTACAACTTTGTTTATATACAAGTCTTAAACAATGAATTACAATTATAATTACAAAGTCGGCTTGACAAATAAACATAAGTGCTACTAAGTCGGCCCAAGTATGGTTACACGGTTCCTGCAAACTGACTCGGTGACTTTCTGATACTCGGCGTCCACTGCATTACTCGGCATTGTCATGCACTCGGTAGAAGTGAAGGCACGGTTCATACTGATCACTCGGTAGGTTTTGAACTCAGTAAATACTGGTGACTTGGTAGACATGATGTTACTCGGTTTACACTATCCTGTTCGGTTTGCACTGTCTGCTCGGTTTGCACTTGTCTGCTCGGTTTGCACTTGTCTGCTCGGTTTGCACTGTCTGCTCGGTTTGCATTGTCTTCTCGGTTTGCACTGTCTGCTCGGTTTGCACTGTCTACTCGGTTTGCACTGTCTGCTCAGTTTGCACTGAGAACGCAAATAAGTGTTGTCACTAGTGGCAATTCTGCTTAATGCCAACAGGAATCTGACACAGTAATACCTAAAAGTGTTAGTGCCAATCCACGAGCTAAAGAATTCTTTGAGGATCCTAACAATTTAAGCTTAGTGGAAGACCTAATCCAAGCCAACAGTTCCAACATCTTCATGAATCTTATCCAAAGGGGTGTTACCCTTCTTGATAACTTTGATGAAACTTTGCTTGAGAACAACTTGATTCGAACCAACAAAAGCAAAGTATCACCCATAATGCCATCGACATCTAATAACACAACTCAACCTCCCCCTAATACACTTGAATTAACCTGACAACTTCTAAACAAGCCTAACTCAAACAATGGGGTGAGTAATGATGGTTTAAGTGTAGGATGTACACCTGAACAACAACCAAGGTCCTCAGGATGACACTCTACTTCTATTTTCTCAAAGCCTAGTGGAGTCATAAAATATCAAAACTCTCCATAAACAAAAAAACACCAATCAAAGACATCACACCAATCTTCCCCCTCCAGGAGGACATAATGCATCATCAGGTTGAGGAACACATCAAGCCTATATGATCACCACCAATCCTCCTGAATTAGTCCAACAAATTGATGAGCTCAAAGGAATGATGATGGCTATGCAGAAAGGCAGGAAGAAGGAATTTTCTTTTGAATAAATATGTCCTTATCCTTTTGACAAATCAATCATTGTCCAACCATTTCCCGCTGATTTTGAAATGCCAAAGTTTGATAAATACAAGGGAGACTCATGCCCTGCGCAACATATCAAGGAATTTTATGTAGCGGCACAAGAAGTTTCCCATAATGATCATCTTCTCCTAAGACTTTTCACTAAGAGTCCTGGAGGACCAATCTTAGAGTGGCTATTGAACCTTCCTCTGGTTTCCATCTCCACCTTCCATGATCCCACTGAAAATTTTGTTACACAATATTCTTATAATATGCAACATCAAGCATCCCTCAGTGATTTTTGTAACATGAAACAAAGAAATGGAGAAACCTTTGCCAATTTTCTCCAAAGGTGGTGACATCTCACCAATCTCATGCCTTGGAAAATCCCAGATTCACATCTAGTTGATATCTTTACTAAGAATCTGGTTACATAAATGTCATTTTAGATGAAGATGGCTTCCTTAGATTCCTTTGAGGCACTCATTAAAAAGGGAAAGTCTATTGAAGATGGGCTTTTAATGAAAGGATCAATTAAACACTATACCCCTAATTCATCTAACAATACTAAAGATAAACCCAAGTTCTAGTCTAAGAACAAAGGTTTTGTTAATGATGGAGTGACAGATGCTAAACATGTCCAAAATTTTCAAGCATCCAACAATAGTAACTAAGGCAATCGCAACAACAATGATTAGAACAATCGCAACAATAATCAAACCAATCAGAATAATCAAAGCAATCAAAATAATTTGAATAACCAGAGTCAAAATCAAGGATCTGGTTATCATGGCTCTCTATTCTCATGATATAATGGCAACAACAATGACAACAATTTACATAGTTGGCAGATTCCCTTGATGTGATCTTTCGACATCTAGTCGATCAAGGGATGATGGTTTACCCTAACACTAGGCCTTTCAATGAAAATCAACCTAAACCCAATTGGTATAAGGATAATGAATACTATGATTATCATCGCATAAAAGGGCATGAGATTAAAAAATGCATGAAGTTCCATCATTTTGTGAAAGATTTGATCAATGATGGTAAAATTGAAGTAGAAGGACAAAATGCCTCTACTTCTAACACCCACCTAAAAATGTAATCTAAACCTTTTCTATAACATAATCAAAACAATGCGTCTACATCCAAAGGATTTTCTTATGATTATTCAACAAACAAAATCTTAGGAGATGAACGCACTTGTGGAAAATTAGTTGAAAATGATGTCTATGGCTTTGACTCACTATGTGGTGATATTGAATAGTCTGAAACTCATGTAAATACTTTGACTTTAAATAGTGTGGATTGCAATGTTACTACCTGATGCCCTCGCATAACTATACAAGCTACTGCCAATCCACCTGTTGTAGATCCACTTGCAGCACCATCTACCTCAACACAACCTACGTCACATTATGACTTGCTTTCCTAACTAAAGAAGACCCCTGCACAAATATCCATACTAGAGCTTTTACACACATCCCCCATTCAGAAAGAGGTCCTTGAGAATGCCCTAATTGAGTCTCACATCCTAGAAAATATCAATGCCTCTCAATTCCAAGCAATGATAAAAAATTTGGCTGCCCAAAAACACCTGGTTTTCATTGACAAATATTTTTGAGGTCTTAACCCTCATCATAATAAACCCCTACATATCCAAGTCACCATCCATAACACCCAAATTAAAAGAGTCCTTATACACAATGGATTCGGTCTGAATCTTTGTACTTTAAGAATGATCCACAATATCGGTCTTTCTAAGGATCTCATTGATGTAAATAAAAGAATAACAATAAAAGCATATGATGATAGAGAAATGGTGAGTAAAGGCCTCATTGCACTCTCCTTACAAGTGGGCCCAACCCTTATTGAAACTATTTGTCAAGTGCTTGACTTGGATCTACCCTACAATATCCTTTTGGGTAGGCCATGGATACACGCTATCTTAGGTGTCCCATCCACATTTCACCAATGTTTGAAATTCCCACATCACGGAGCTGAAATAACCATTCCCAGAGATCATGAACCCTTTCAATATTGTAAGAGGTTGGAAGGAAATAAATCAAACTACTGCCCATTGAATAAATATGTTCATCCACTTTCACAAGAGATCCTCATCCAGCACACTTCTTCTAAAGAAAAGTTGTCTAAGCAATCCAAGGGAAAAGAAAAAGTTACCCAAGAAAAGAATACTGAGCCTGAAAAGAAAGTTAGGTTCACTGATCAAGGCCCGGGGGAATACAAGTTTGAAAATCCCCTGTGCATTGGTCAGCTCCCCCTCTCTCCCAAGTCTTATGGAAAACCTTCACAACTCTTCCCTAGGGAAAATAAAGAAACTATGAAGTGTAAACAGACTACATTTGAACATTGGGGATCTCTTTCCAACAAACATATGAAGCATAATGTTCTTTCATGGCTTTTTGATGAAGAAGAAGACAAACCTATAGACA
Source organism: Chamaecyparis obtusa (assembly GCA_027943335.1). Classification (NCBI taxonomy): domain Eukaryota; kingdom Viridiplantae; phylum Streptophyta; class Pinopsida; order Cupressales; family Cupressaceae; genus Chamaecyparis; species Chamaecyparis obtusa. Next base: position 612,531 of record BSBK01009282.1, read on the forward strand.
TTCCTAAAGGGAAGTATATAAACGCCACACCCATTGTTGAAAGTATGCGATATCGTGGCATTGGTCTCAGAGAAAATGAAACAGGAAGAAAAAATCTCATAAAAACAAGTAGATACCCCCGAGGAAGATGACCGGGTTCCATAGAAACTAAGAAAACCTTTGCCAAGGACTACTGTTTGATTGAATTTGATTTAGACACCAAGGAAGATTTCTTTGAAGTTCATTTCTAGTACATTGAAGATGACCTTGATACCCGTGTCCTCCCCAATATGACCTTTCCTCACCCAAACTTCCCCTTACCAATCCTGAACTAATCAATTGGGACCAGCAAGATTCACCACCTGCCTTAGACATATGTGATTTGAACAAGGTAGTTTTAGCACTTTTCAGACTAAGAAATATCCAAGACAATGAACATCAAATTCACTACAGTGAGAAAGCCTACTTTGGTAGCCAAGTCAACTCCCTTAGTCGCAAAAATGAAGAAAAAGAAAATTAAAAAAATGATAAAACATCCTTGGGTGAAAACCTTTTTGAGGCACCTTTAGGTGGAGAAAAATAAAAAAATAAAGGATGTGTCCTCTAGTGAAAACCTCTCTAAGGTGCTAGATGAGGGGGAAGTTGACTTTCCATTCATGTCATTACCATTAGAGAAATCTTCTATCCTCATAGAAGAAACAATTGCATTTAATCTGAACACAGAAAAAGATCCTAAGATCACCTATATTGTAGCCTCTCTAAATGAGACAGAACAAGAGTCCATGACTATATTCCTTAAGAAAGGCCACATTAATTTTGCATGGACAAATAAGGATATGTCTGAACATGATACGGACTTGGTTGTGAATCATCTCATTGTGGATCCTAAAGTCAAACCTGTCAAGCAAAAATTATGCAAGATGCATCCACAAGTAGCACTCCTGGTTAAAGCAGAATTGCAAAAAAATTTAGATGTAGAATTCATCAGGCCCATAGACTATCCTAAATGGGTCTCCAACATTGTACTAGTAGTTAAACCCTCTAGCAGCATCCATATTTGTACTAATTTTAGAGAACTTAATCTCGCCTGCCCTAAGGATGATTTTCCACTTCCAAACATTGACATCATAGTGGATTTGACTGATGGGCACAAGATGTTGTCCCTCATGTATGGTTTTTTGGATATAATCAGATTCGTATAGTAGTGGAAGACTAGCATAAAACTGCATTCACTACATCGTAGGGCACATTCTGTTATCAGATCATGCCCTTTGGTCTCAAGAATACATGCGCCACATACCAAAGAGCCATGATGACAATATTTAATGACCTTCTTCATGTGATCATGGAAGATTATGTGGATGATATCTTAGGAAAATCAAAGACACAAGAATCACACATTACTATTCTCACTACCATCTTTGACAGATTGGAAAAGTATAAGGTCCGATTGAATCCCAAGAAATGTGTCTTTGGTGTGCAATCAGGTAATCTCTTAGGCTACATTGTGCCTCGCAGAGGAGTAGAAGTAGATCCTAAGAAGGTGAAATCCATTTTGGAGATGCCACCTCCAAAAACTTTGAAACAATTAAGGAGCTTGCAAGGAAGACTTCAATCCATCCAGAGGTTTTTGTCGCAACTAGTAGACAAGGTGCATCCTTACCCTCACCTGCTAAGAAAGGATATTAAATTCATTTGGGACTTCTTGTGTCAAAAGGATTTTGAACAGATCAAGTTATATCTAGCTAATCCACCAGTGTTGGTCCCACCTATTCTAGGAAGACCTTTGATTCTCTACATCTCTGCAACTATAGTAGCACTGGGTGCTCTCCTAGCACAATTAGATGACAATGGAAAAGAGTGTGCCATATATTATCTTAGTAGGACTTTAGTGGGTTATGAGTTGAACTATATAGCTATTGAGAGAGCTTTCTTGGTTGTAGTCTTTTGTACATAGAAGCTACACCATTATATGCTTAATCACAAAGTACAGTTGATAGCAAAGATTGACCCACTTAAGTATTTATTGTCTAAAGTTGCCCTGACATGTCGCACAGCAAAATGGGAAATGATCCTTAGTGAATTTGATATCGTGTATATAGAACGCAAAGAAATCAAAGGACAAGCAATAGAAAATCAACTTGTAGAGGCTCCCATTCCTTGAGATCATCCTATTTTCACAGACTTTCCTAATGAAACTATCATGACTGTCACTCCCAGCATTTAGTGGAAGCTTTATTTTGATGGATCCTTCATCCAGAAAGGATCGAGGGCAGGAATTCTATTTGTGACACCTCAAGGGGATTTTATCCCTAAATCTTATAAATTAATATTTTCTTGCACAAACAACATAACAAAATATGAGGCCTTGGTCATAGGGCTTCGCCAAGCTGTCAGATAGAAGATCACAAGTTTGCTTGTTTTTGGTGACTCCCAATTAGTTATCAAACAAGTCAATGATGAATTTCACACAAAGGATGATAAGTTTCTTCCTTACCAATGCATGGTCGAAGATCTCAAACAACATTTTGCAAACATTAATTTTTTATCAAACCCCAAGAGAAAACAATAAAGAAAAAAATGCCATGGCTACTATCACTTCACTAATATCTATGCCAGAAACAAGAACACGATGTGAATTTCTTGTCATGAATCTTATGGTCCCTGCCTATGACCAGCCATATTCTAAGATGGTGTGTAAAATTTTTGGTCTTGAATCACCTTGGTATCAGGAGATCCTTGCCTATCTTTATGATAAAACCATTCCCTCACTCTTACGCCTAACCAACAAAAAACTTTCATTTGTCGCACTTCTCATTACACAATCCTTGGAGACACCCTTTTTCATAAACACTTGGATGGAACTCTTCTTCGATGTCTAAATTTAGAGGAAGCACACATAGCCTTGGAAGAGGTGCATCAAGGAATCTATGGAGCCCATTCTAGTGGTCTCACTTTAGCAAATAAGTTGCTCCGCACTGGATACTATTGGCCAACAATGGATCAGGATGCCTATCATTGTGTGAAGAAATGTGTTCCTTGTCAGTAGCATGGTGATTTGATACATGCTCCTGCTCAATCCCTCCAACCCACCATCACACCTTGGCCTTTCTCCCACTGGGGTTTTGACCTTGTGGGCCAGATATTTCCAAACTCTATCGGTGGTCACAAATATATCCTAGCTACCACCAAATACTTTACCAAATGGGTCGAAGCAATTCCCCTCACCTATACAACTGGTAAGAAAATTTCCAAGTTTATCCTGAATTATATCATTTGCTACTATGGCATCCCAAAAGATCTCCATGCTGATAATGGAACACCCTTCAAGAATCAGGATGTCTCTGACCTTTGTAAGAAATTTGGCATTACCTAGCATTGTTCATCCAAGTACTTCTTGTAGGGCAACAGTCAAGCTAAGGAAACAAATAAAACCAAATTAAAAATACTCAAAAAGATTATCGATGAAGCTAGCCATGATTAGCACCTGCAACTCAATCCTACCCTCTGGGCCTATCGTACCTCCATCTATACTCCCATTGGTGCCACTCCATTCACCCTTGTATGTGGTTTTGAGGTTGTCTTACCCATTAAAATTGAGCTCCCTTCCCTCAGGATTTCTCTCAAGAACCTGATGTCTGAAGAAGAATATAGGGTTGCCTACTTGCAAGAGTTGCAAATCCTCGATGAGAGATGCCTCAATGCCCTTAACCACCTGTATGTGTATCAAAATTACCTACACTTACATTTTAACAAGAAGATCAAACCTTGTGAGTTTGATGTAGGTGATTTGGTCTTGCAACATAACATGAAGAATCTCCAGAACTAAGAAAAGAAAGGGAAGTTTGAACCCAATTGGTTGGGCCCATTTTTTATTACTGCTAAATTCAATTCTGGGGCATATCAGATTGCAACACCTAAGGGACATCCACTCCCTAATCCTATAAATATTCTGCATTTGAAGTGCTTTTATTTGTATCTTAGCATTCAGTTCTTGTATAGTGTTATTCAGTAAAAAATCCTAAAAATCAGAAATGATTCTGAAAAAATCCTAAAATTCAGAAACAATCCTGAAAAAATCCTAAAAATTAGAAAACATCCTAAAAAGTAGAAAAAGTCTTGAAGAAATCCTAAACATCAGAAATGCAGAAAATCCTAAAAAGAAGATAATGTTCCTAAAAAAAATCATTGTTTGGTAAACACCTAGTAAACAGGCACCTTACAAAAAAAAATTAAAAAAAATATTCGTCCAATAGTGAAAACTTGGCAAACAAGCACTCTGGGCAAGTATTATGGTGAAAACCTATTTCAGACACCATGATAGTAGATTTGGATCCATTGTCTTCCCATCCACTGTACATATCCATCCTCATCCTGGTCTTAGTTTTTAGTCATCACTTCCCACGTAGCTATAAAGATCCAACCATAATTCCAAGCAAGTTGAGCTTACCCCATCACACTGAGCTTTTCCTAGACAAGGTGATCAAAAAAGTTCTTATCAGAATCAACATAGAAATCAAATCTTGAAGTTATTGTTCCTTTCACATCTATTGCTAGTGAATATCCATTTCAGTCAATCAATCTTTGCCCTGCAAGATGCATCCTTCCTCAGTCATCTCAAATCAATCTCATCAATCATATCCCATTCATGGCAAGAACTATGGACTGAATGACCACTTGGTTAGGATGCCTTCTTTGTTGATTTTATCTTCTTGTATCAGTAGATCCTACTCATGATTACCTTAATCTTCCATATCTTGGTATATTGTGACTAGTGAAATCTGATGCAAGTGTCGATTGTGGTAAGATCTATTTGTGGATACTTTAGGAGCATTTTTGTTGGTTTCCCAGTTGTGATTATGTGTATCGTAATGGGGGCAACAAGTTATGATGTAGGGCCAGGGTAGATACAAGCAGAATCAAGAAAAATTGAGTCCACTTGAATCAACAACAAGCCCTTCTCAGAGTTACACAACATAAGAAATTTAATACCACATGAAATTAGTGAAAACACAATGGATATGAGACAAGCAACTAGCAGCAATAACAGAGAATTTATATTATATCTTTCAACAAGCCCAGTTGTGAGGCCTTCTGGGTTTTAGCCTTATACAATGAATTATGAAATTAGAATCATATCTTGATCTAAATATTCTTCTCTATCATAATCTACTTATAACTCCCTTAGAACTACCTTCTACAACAACCCAAGCTCCAAATATATAGCCAGCAAAGCCACAAGTTGGCCAATCAGGTATTTAATTACATTATAGGTCCAGCCTAGAAGAGTAAACCAAAACTAAAGAAAGAATGAAAAAAACTTAATGATCCTTTATATTTAGGTCCACACATGACCCAATAACATGTCCCTAACTTTGCAAGGCCCCATCTCATCACATGGAACTACGCAAGAAGAAACACTCCACGTTTCGTGTGTAAACTGGCTGAAAATTGATATCTGATCAAAACGGTCATAAATGTTTACTCATAATTCATTAGGAATTGCAGTCTTAGGAGAAGATATTAGTTTAGGTCCTCTTGAATTTCATAAGAGTGCAAAGTCTGATTCATTAAAGATCAATGGCTACATGACGTGCAATCAGCACAAAAACTGTAGGAAAATACGGCTCCGACGGCAAGGAAAATAGTTATAACTTTGAAATGGTCCATCCAATCTTTATGTGCTCATAGGAGAAGGTTCCAAAATAGGTCCTCAACATCATGTAATATTTTCACAACATGAAACCAACAAATGCAATGATTATAATGTGAACAACAGAAAATGGGAAATGTTTTTGGTTGATGCAAGATTGCTCAAAGACCCAAGATGCTCCTACATCAGACACTTGGGGTAAATAAAGAATTGATTTCCACATCAAGAACTACTCATATTCTAACCTAAATCATAAAGATCCAACTCAACTTTTGTAATCCATGAACTATCTTCAACTGGCTTGTCTTTCCACTGAACTAGATATTCCATGTAGTCCTTTCCTCTTGTACTCTTGCTTACTCTGCTATTCAAGATCATCTCAATGTTGTCTTTATTTTTCTTAGGATAATCTAGATCATCTTCTATCTCATCAATTGATTCAAAGTACTCAAAGATATTTTTAATGTTGAATATAGGTGATATATCCATGTCCTCTGGTAATTCCACTTCATAAGCATTTCCAGTGTCAAACTTCTTCAGAATCTTACAAGGTCCAAATTTCTTCATTTTCAGCTTGTTGTAGGTACCAACTGGAAATATATTCTTCTTCAAATGAATCATAACCTCATCTCCAACTTCAAAATATTTATGTCTCCATATCTTATCTACTCTCTATTTATATTTTAGATTACTGTCCTCCAAATTCTTTTTAACTTCATCATGAAAGTTCTCATGTATTATGCAAAATGATTAGCTTTAGCACTTCTTCTAGTTTTAGTAGGTAAATCTCTCGACTCTATGGTTCCCTTAGGATGAAATCCAGTAACAATCTCAAGTGTTGTCCTCTTAGTGCTTCTATTCACAAAATTATTATATACAAACTCTACTTGTGCCAAAACTAAATCCCAATTAGCAGGCTTATCTCCAACTAAACATCTCAACAAGTTTCCCAAACTTTTGTTCACAACTTCGGTCTGTCCATCTATCTGAGGGTGAAATGTAGAACTAAACTTCAACTCAATATTCATCTTTTTCCAAAGTTTTCTCCAAAAATAACTAGTAAAATTAGTATCTCTATCTGAAACAATAGATTTAGGCAAACCATGCAATCTTACCACTTCCTTGAAGAATAATTCAGCTACATGTAATGCATCAGATGTCTTCTTACAATGTATGAAATGAGCCTTCTTTGAAAATTTGTCAACCACTACTAAAATAGAATCATTACCTCTTTGAGTTCAAGGTAATCCAAGAACAAAGTCCATACTCACATCTTCCCAAGGTCTATCAGGTACAGGAAAAGGTGTACATACAATCCCAAATTTTGACTAGTTCCTTTTGTTGTTTGGCAATTTCTGCAACCTCTAACCATTCTCTATACATCTCTGTAAATATGTAGCCAAAAGTATCTTTCTAAATTCAAATTCATAGTCTTATCAATTCCAAAATGTCCAGCAAGTCCACCACTATGTTTCTCCTTCATTATGTTCTCTCTCATAGATCCTCTAGGTATGCACAACTAAACTCCTTTAAATAGCATGTCTTCTTGAATGAAGTAATCAGTCCACTTATCACTCACTATTTGTTCCTTACAAGCTTTCCAAGGCTCTGCAAAATCAATGTCAGTCTCATACAAACACTTCAAATCATGAAAACCAAGTACCTCAACTCTCATTTCTGTCAGCAAACTTCTTCTTCGGCTCAAGGCATCAACAACCTTATTTGACTGTCCACTCTTATGCTTCAATGAAAAGGAAAAATTTTGCAAGAACTCAACCCACTTCATGTCTCTGATTTAACTTATTTTGACTTCCCAAATACTACAAAGCTGTATGGTTAGTATACAACACAAAATCTATAGGCATCAAATAATGTCTCCATTTCTTCAAAGCTTGAACAATAGCATAGAATTCCTAGTCATAAATTGAATATTTTCTCTTAGCATCATTCAACTTTTCACTAAAGAAAGCTACAGGTCTTCCTTCTTGACTCAAAATAGCTCAAATTGCACTTCCATTAGCATCACATTCAACTTGAAAAACTTTACTAAAATCAAGCAAAGCAAGTGTAGGTAACTCTGTAATTCTTTGTTTCAATGTTTCAAAACTCTTTTGTGCTCCATGTGTCCATTTGAAATCCCTTTTATCTACTCTCATAGTTTTAGTCATAGCATTACAAATAGAACTGAAATTTTTGATGAACTTCCTATAAAAACTTGCCAATCCATGAAATGATCTTACCTCTCCAACATTCTCTGGTGTAGGCCAATCAAGTATAGCTCTCACTTTCTTAGGGTCCATCTTCAATCCATCAGCTGAAATTACAAAACCAAGGTACACAATCTCTTCTTTCATAAATGAACATTTCTTCAAATTAATCAACAACTTTTCTTTCTTCAATCTCTGTAATACTTGTCTGATATGTTCAAGATGTTCTTCCTTACTCTTAATAAATATCAAAATGATATCAAGATATACTGATGTAGACCAAGACAAGGAGGATCCAATTAAGGACAATCCAGTGCCTTGCAGCTTCAGAATTACACAGCGGAAAACACAATACAACAGGATATTTCAAATCAATTTTCATTAACATGCCCAGTTGTAAGGCCTTCCGAGTTAGGGCCAATTACAAATAGAACAAGTTCTTCAAGATCACATAGATCCAATACAATCTCAGCTAGTTCAGCTCTAAAAATAATCGGCAACTAATGGATACCCTAAGGTAGATCTAAACTTGAGCTCGCAAGCCTCCAAGAAATCTCCTTGTCTCCAAGTGTGCAAACCACTAGCTCTGCAACTATAAACTATCAGATAACAATCTGATCTGCAAGATCATGCAAGATCTTTTCTACAACTTTGCCAACTCTAGCTTTCAGAACCTCTGATTTGATTTTCCAAGTCTTCCAATTCATGAACCCTCATGCTCCTCCTGATCCTCATCATCACCATACCTAAACACCTACCCCAAACATCCTATAAATACTAATCATCAACCACAAGTCGGCTGGATGAAACCATTAACTCCCCCCAACAATTATTAAATGCAATATAAGTTGGCTTCAAAATAGCCTTACAAACATTTAATTCAACATGTCATCCTATAACAACAGCTACCAACAATAAATGCACCAAGTTAGCCCAACAAATCACACAGAACTCCAGTCGGTAAACCAGAACTACCGAGAAAAAGTGAAATAACTGAGCATGCCAAGCATTGCCAAGCACTAGTGTCGATCGAGCACCATAGGTATTGCCGAGTAACACTTTCACCAAGTGCCAGAGATTACCGAGTTCCTTTAGTGACTAAGCTTCTTTAATGACTGAGACCTCTAGTCAAGGCTGCAACCAAGTAACACCGGCCAAACACACACCTCCCATGCAGATTCACCGAGTTCCCTAGAATTCCCCTGCATCAAACACCCTAGGTTCAAGAAGATGTTCATATGTGGGAAGAACATCTTCCAGGATTCAACACATAAACCCTAAACTAGTTCTTCACATACAAGTCATCCACCTTTTCATCTTGCATACTCTTCCACTTTATCTTTCTTTGTCTCTTCAAGTCTTTCCTCAACAACACATAGGTTTGTCCTCCATACTAATCATTCATTTTCTCTGGATCCACTAACTCAACTCGGCTACCAATACTTAGGCTTCTCCTATTGAGCATTGTATCCAGTAAAGGCATCAGGGAAAACTTCTTGTCATCCTTCTCAACAGTAAACACATTTTTGACACAGTCATACATAGCTCTGCAATCATATTGCCAAGGTCTACCAAGCAATATATCACAACTATTCATCTTGACAATGTCACATAACACAAGATCCTTATACTAGCCAATCTGAACATCGATAAAGCATTGTTCTCTTACTTCTAGAGTATGAACATCTTATAACTAGCCAATCCTATAAGGACAAGGATGCTTCATTCTATTCAACCCAAGTTTCTGAACCATGTCCTTAGCAACAAGGTTATTAGTACTACCACTATCAACAATAACATCACAAATTTTACCTCCAAACTTGCATCGGGTCCTAAACAAGTTACTCGTCTAACAAGGTTCCTCCTTTGTACCGAGAAATGTTTGCCAAAGCAACAAGTTCTTAGATTTAGGTTCATTCTCATTCACCACAATAGTTTGTTGGTCACCAAGCTTCTTCTCTATACACTCAAAAGAATAGTGTCCTTCCTCTCCACAGTTATAGAAAGTACCCTTAAAGATAACTCTACCTATCTTCTTCTTCGATTCCACAGGTTTTTGTTCATCTTCTGCATTAGTTAGTTTATCCTTCACTGAGTGATCAATATTTTCTTTCCCCCGTGGATTACTATGTTGATTCCTCTTCAAATTATCTTCTGCCTTCAGAGCATACTGATAAGCATCTTCAACAAAATCAATCTTCAGCATACCAAGCTCATCCTGAATATTGAATCACAAACTATTCACATACTGAGCTACCTTTTCCTTACCAAGCTCTCAGTGTCCGGACCGAATAGTAAGTTTGTAGAACTCCTCGATATAATCTTCAACAGAAAAATCCTTATGTTTTAGATTTTGCAACTTCTTAAACAAGTCAAGCTCATAGTCAGAAGGTATGAACTTAGCTTTCAATTTTTTCACCATCAACCTCCACCGATTGATCTTCATTTCACCTTCATCTTCTCTATCTCTTGGTAGTTCTTTCCACCAAAGAGCAACATGTCCTTTCAACTTTGTCTGTACTAATCTCACCTGAAGAGGATCTTCAATTTCTTCCAACTCAAAGAAATCTTCAAGTTCACCAATCCAATCACTCAAGTTCTTGGGCTTCAAAGTACTAGAGAAAGTAGAAACTTCCATTCAATAACTACTACTTAACTGAGCTCTAGATCTAGGCAACTAAGCAGTTCTATCTTCACCAGATCTATCCCTTAGGTCCAAGGATTTTTTTACTGGTGAATATTCACCAATTGGCGAATATGTCACGATCGAGTGATAGAAATCGGCGAATAAAACAATCAAATACAGGTCGGATCATTCGCCCAGATTTTATAAAATGGTCATATAGTGGTTAGAATGTTCACCACTATTATTACGTAATTTCAGTTTGGTAGTTGGGTTCTTCGCCCCTATTTCTCTTTAGTATTTAATCTTATTCGCCATGGATTAAATTGAGTGTCCCTTTCGATGATCATTATTCACCAAATTCCCATTTTCCTATGTGAAATTTTTATTTGTCCTAGGACCCAATTCACCATGCATCACACACAATGGGGTCCCAAGTTCCCGCCCTATTCGCCCACTCAATTACTTGAAATTACGCGGGGTTCACCAAATATTAGTTCTTATCATATGTAACGGTCAGCCCATTTGCCAAAATGGACGATGCCGATTATGAGGCAAAATCTGATGGCTAATATGAAAATGGTTTATTTGTAGTTGTCTATTTAAGATATATGAGTTTCATTATTGAAACATGCTGGAAAGAAGGAGCCTTCGAGAGATTTTCATTTAGTACTTAGTAGCATAATAATTCAGTTGATTCTGAGCTTAGAGCTCACAATTGTGATCGGTAGCGAACCGGAACGACTATGACTACGAGTTCATAGTATTTTATTGCAGCCTTAATTTGATGGAGATGTCATAGTCAAATTTAAATAGGAAGAGGACTAATGAAGGTGGAGATGTCCAAGAGAGGCCAACGAAATGCAAAAATATATCTTCATACTTTGGCGGGGGTAGATGCAACAGTGTTGGTCAAAGTGAGGAAGGTACATCATCAGAGGAACCTGTACAATCTCAACCTACATAGGAGTCTATTCAACAAATTGGGGAGCCTAATAAATTTGGTGACGAAGTTGCAGAACCTGATATCTCTAATGAAGATGATCTTGATGAAGAATATCCAATAAATAACCAGTACCAGGATGAATCAATCGACTTCGGTGATGATGATGGTGCAATTAACAGTAACACTAAAGGGAGAGGAAAATTGAAAGAAAAAACTAATCGTTAATGGGAGATGGCCAGGAGATTTAAATTTGATTGGGCAGAAAAGTATCCATTCATTGAGCCCATTGACAATCCAATTGTAGGTGAGCTGCCAGTAGAATACAGATGTATGATTTGTAGTTGGAAGTATAAAAAGGAAAAGCGGTTGCAGCTTAAACTAGACACCATAGAGAAACATATTGGTAAGATTTACGAAACCTCAACTATAGATGGAAGGGAAATAAAAGTGGTAAGATATAAAACAAAGGAGAAATGTCAACATAAAAGGAATGCTAAGGAATATTATTTGTTTTAGAAATTCAAGATGAAGCCTGGTGAAGTTCAAGGTTCTATTAATGCTATTTTTGCAAAAGCAAGTGAAGTAGAAGAACGCGGAAAAGCTATTCAATTAAGTAATGTTTTCCATATTTTGAGCAGAGGGTGTCCAATGATAGACTATCCAAAAATGAGTGGTTTGTTACACTTTATGAAAGTTTCTAACTATTATGTCAGTCATTGGTTGATAAAAAGTGGATGGGAATGGGCAAGTTGTATTGCGCAGGTTGAAATAGAGGATGTACAAAGAAAAATAAAAGAGTCAACCTTTATTGCATTGTCCTTAGACAAAGTTACGGCAATAGATAATACATCATGGGTATGCATGCATGTTTATACTATACAGAATAATGTCCGCCAACCACATCTACTAACTGTTGCTAAATTGAGAGACAATGCGACAGCAGAAACTTTATTTCAGTTAGTAAAGAGCCATTTAACTGAATATGGAGCTATGGATGAATTGACAATAGTGAAGAAGTTGATCTGTGTTGGAGCGGATGGAGCTTAAGTAATGCAAGGCCAAAGGAATGGTCTTTGCACAAAGATGCAGGCTTCTTGTTCACCATATGTTGTTGGCATTCACCGTATGGCCCACAGGATGAATCTTGCTTTTAGAGTTGTGAAGAAGTTTCCTTTAGTAAACAAGGTTGAAGATTTAGTAAGAGAGTTGTACGCATATTTTTGTCAAAGTCCCAAACATTTTAGGGAATTTCAGCACTTTGCTGATGGAATTACCAATGGAAACAAGCTTCTTAAATATGTTGATACCAGATGGATCTCTTTGGATAGACCAGCGCATCGAGTATTTTCCGAATATCAATCTTTGATTGGACTGATGTATGAAAATTGGGACAATGCAGAAAATCAAAGATGTGGCGACCTGCTTCAGAGGTTGAGCAATTTAGAGACATTTTTGACTTTGGCATCTCTTCTTCCCATGCTAGAAGAAATGACGTTAATTATGAAAAAAGCCCAGCAAAGAGCCATGTATATTGCAGAATATGCTCACTTGTGTAAAATGTCATGCCAAGCCCTCGATAGTCTCTATCGTACTGACCTAAATTTATCTGATGATAGATTTAATCACTTGCGAAAACTAATAGATTTGGATGATCCTGATAATTATTTAAAGATTGTTGAAAATGGAGATTTATGTGTTTGTGTAAGGGGATTTCAGATACCAATGTACTACAGTGCCCCAAAGAAGTGAGCTACAAGAGTTACAAGGGAAGAGTTTACCAAGATCATCGAGTCTATAACAGCTAATGCAAGGGACATAGCCTATAGAGTTTCCTCTGAAATAAGATCATGATTCCCATATGATCAACTGCTTGAGGCCATGGCAATTGTGTTTCCTCAATATTGGTCCTTCAACTATAAGGAAGATTATTGTAAAAGGTTGTTGACTTTGATAAAGGAATTTTGCAAATCTGTAGAATTCAATGGAGTGACTATCAAAGGAATATTAGATGAGGGTCTTCTTATATAGAAATCAGGCACCTTTACAAGGACTATGAAGCATCAATATCAATTAATGCATAACCCACATGAAGAGGGCTCGGCAACAAAGCTTTGGACAGAACTAAAATAGAGCACAATGTTGCGTGAAGAAATTTTAGAGTACTTCAAGCTTGTTGATCTATGTCAAACCATGATATTGGGTTCAGTGGAGGATGAGAGAGTTTTCAGTGCTTTGGGCTTCCTAAAATCAAAGCTAAGAAACAAACTAGACAAGAATTGGAATCATGCTTGAGGGTATACACATCTAGCTATGATGTCAAAACTTTTCCTTATCAAAAAGCAATGGAAATTTGGAAGAAAAGATGCAAAAGAAGAGGGGTGGGCAACACCATTAACCAATCTCCTACAGTGACTCCAAGTGGGACAAGTACAGTTGGCAGTGGCACTGGCGATGTGATTGGGAGTCATAGAAGTGGAGGTCAGAGTGAACTTGAAGAAGACACAAATGAAAATGAAGAGAACAATGAAGCAACTGCAATACCAGAATTGGATGATGTTGACAACACATAGATGAATTGGCAAATTTAGGAAATTTCTGTTAAATTAGTAGTGGCAACCAATAGGTATTTTTTGAACTTATTAACTACTATATGATATCCTATCATTCAATGTTCATTTTAGAAAAGCAAGAATGTATTATGTTTCATCATTAAAATTTGAGAACAAAGAGTATTATTACTATAGAGTGTAGTTTATATCATGTCATCAATGATCATTCATATTTGAATTTGAAATTCTTGAATGAAATTTTGTATTCCAATAGCATATAACAAAGTAATTTTGTATTCTTAGTTAAACTCAACTAAGAATAAATGAATAAAATAGAGTAACTCAACATACATTGAATTGGAAAACATGAAAATTAGATAAAATCATAGAGCACAATTTTTTTTGTATTCATTTGCAATATATTACAATTTAAAGTAGTTCAAAATTCAGAGCAATCTTTGTAGGCCACTCCAAACATCCTCTGATGGCAGAACAATTTGGTTCATAGTATAGTCACACTCCTGCAACTTCGTTAGCAATTCATATTTGGAAGTGTTACTTGACAACACTGTTGATTCTAAAATTCCATTCAAAGTTCTCACTGATTTGATGAAATCCAAGAATGTATCACAAGATATGTCTACAGGGAGAAAGCCTACATCAGTATTTATTTTGTCTTGCAACCTTGTTTTGTAATTTTCTCGTCCAATGAACTGATTTGCTTCAAATCCCTTAGGCAAACCAAGACTTTCCATTTTCACTTTCCTTTGTTCCATCTTTGTGATCTTCTACTTAGCTTTGTCATCCAATTCTTGTGCTTCCCGTAGCTTCTCACATTTGTGAATGATACTTGATACCTTTACTGATGCATCAAGGCGGTTGCTAATTCCCTTGTTTGATAGATAACTATCACTCTTACTATAGAGTTGTTGCATAATATCTTTTGCTATCTTTTCTTTGTTGGCAACATCCATGTTCTGTTGAATGTTATTTTGGAGCTTCAAGTAACATACTCTCATACTTTGAAGCATTTCAAACTAGTCATACAAGCTATTAGACATCACCAATATTTGGCCCCAAATGTGTTCTTTTGTAATCTTCACTAAATTATGACAAGTATCTGTTAAAGTCTTAATTGTACAATTGGCCTTCTTTAGTTCTTCTGCCATTTTTTCACAATTATTTTTCTCTTCTACTACTTTTTGTTCCCAATGATTGGCTTTATCCACCTGAGAGGCAGCATTACTCTCCAGATTTTTAAATAACTTTTCTGAACTGGTTCTTTCTTCGTCAAGTTTTTTTATCATTTCTATCAATTTTCCCCTCAGTTCCTATTCCTTCACCTGCTCCTGTGCCAATTTTCCCCTCAGTTCCTATTCCTTCACCTGCTCCTGTGCCAATTTTCCCCTCAGTTCCTTCAGCTCCTATTCCTTCAGTTTCACCTACTCCTGCTCCTATTCCTTCACTACCACCTTAGCATGTCCTTGCTCTGTATCTGCTGATTTTTTAATCTTTTTTTGCAATTCTTTCAAACTGTTCTCTGAAGCTTTCCTCTTTGCTTTTTCATTGCCAATGTCTGCCTATAACTTTTCTATATTTTTCTCGAGCTTACTTTTCTCTCTTTCCACCTTTAGCAGTGCACTGTAGACCACTTGGTTTGTAGACTTTGAGACATTGATTTTGTCCACATTTTTTACTTTGGAAAAATCCATTTGGAGAGTGCTAACTTCAAATTCAGAGTGATCTATCTGACTCTCTAGTGGGTTTCCATCTTTGTTTGGTGGAATAACAACCATGAACTCCATCATGTCTCTCTTTGGGTCATATGTTGGAAAAACCCTGTTGGATGTAGGTTGTTCCTGTGCAGCTACAGTAAGGGCACCAAACTCCAATGCCTTCTTTGATTCCTTATTCTTTGTTTTTGTTTCTGCAAAATTATTATAGAAATCCTTGTAATGAAAATCTGGTGTTGCTGAAGGATTTGACTGTTTGAAAGGTGAAGAAGAGACAGAGCTTGCAATGGCTGTTGATCTAACTAATGCTCTTTGAGGATTTGAACTTCTAGAGGGTTTTGCTGAACCTAAAATTGGCAACACTTCTTTATGATCTAATGTCATTGTTCTGGAACTGGAAATGGAAATGGAAAACTTTTGCTTCTTGACACTATCTTCTTGTATGGGATTCTATGTAGATTCTAGTGGCCTCTTTAGAGAGGGAACTTGTTCTATAAGGTGCCCACTCCTACCAATGTCAGTCCCACGAATGCCACTAGTACTACCACTAGGTCCACTATCAGAGCCAAGTCCTACAACATGATCATAAGCAGTTTTTTCTGTCTGAATTGTATTCCAAATGCCTTCTCCTGTGGGATCCAAACCACCACCTTTATAACCCATTTTTTCAAGAATGATTGCCCCTTTTCTATATACATTTTTCCAGTCGTCAAAGATTGCACAGTGACTCCCAGTCTGTGGAGTACATGCATTATCAATATCATGATCATCTGGATCACTACTGTCAGTGTCGTATGTGGAGTTAGGATGCTCCATATTCCACAATTTGCTAAACTCTATATCCTCATCTATGTCATCCAGATCTGCACTGGTCTTTGGTTCACCAAGAGCCTTTCTCATACTCCAAAAATCATCCATTTTCATTCTAGTCCATTTTCTATCCTTACAAGCTTCTGCTATTCTCTTTGTTATTTTTATGTTTGATGGCTGAGCAGCTTTGTCGTAGAAATTGAAGGACATCCTAGGCTGTACAATGCCCTGATTTATTGTTGTCATAATTTGTGATGACAACTGCTCAACTGAAATGTTTTCCTCAACAGAAAATTTCTCCATCTCTTTTCTAACGTCATCCCAGCTATCCTTGTTTTTGAACTTCTCTAGCAATGGTTTACTTTCATGTTGAAATAAGTTTGCAGAGTTCTTATTAGCAACAAGCCTTTCTTGAATGATGTTGAGTGGATCATACTTCCAGTACCACTCTAAATCAAATTGAAAAATATCTAAAAAAAATTGTGCCACTTGGAAAGCCTTTCTCTCAAATGTTAACCCTCCAATTGAGAAAGGTAAGGAAGGGAATATGCTCTTCTTCGATTGGCCAGAGAAGAGTCTATCTGTGCTCTCTAGTTGTACTACATATTCTACTGCAAACCCCCTGTCTGTCACATGCATTGGAAGTTTGTGGGGTTGCAATTCTGATCTGTAAAACCTTAGCACAGTGTAATCTTCCATTAAGTACTAGTCAGCCAATTGAGTTGTGCTTCCAAGTTGGATGCAATCCCTACATGAAGCAGACAATCTGGGCATTGGAGTGCTTGTTATTTCTTTGTACAATGGGGCCAAAAAGAAGTCTACAAAATTACTGTAATTCCTTCTATTATCATACAATCTTATCTGAGGTGTCCAGTTATATATTGGATTTGGAGTACCTGTCCCCCTCTGAATTTCAAGCTTGTTGTCATTGCTCATTAATATTGCAGCATTCTTGTCTAGCAAAAGATAGCACAAGTAGGTTGTGAACCTAAATGTCTTAGAATTGCCTCTTTTAATCAATGCTAATTGCTCTTGCATCGATTCAACCACGTGTCCAACAAAATTATATCTTACTAGTTCATTCAGACAATGGATATCCCAAATGAATTGAAGAATGCTGGCACTCACTTCCCTATTGTTTTCCAGTCCCAGGCAAAATGATAGCGAGGATATAGTATCCTGAACCCATGGCACAAAAACCTTAAAATCATAAGGAGGCTTATGGTTCTCACCCAATGAAGTCTTTGCCTCTGCAACTATTAGACCCTTTACAAATGAATTTTTTCCATCTTGTGGGACTACCTCATATTGCTCTGCCAACACTCCTAGGTCAATTTTGGCATTACAGTTTTGTGGGTCAAACCCTAGGTCTAGCAAACTGACAAATTCTTCCTGGGTTATTGTTAAAATTTCTTCCTGAGTTTGTTTATTCACAATTGATTTTTTTTCTTCATCATAATTTTCTTCACAAATCTTGACAATTTTTGGGCAAGGGAAAACTTCGGGTAACAGTATGTTACCCAGACCAACATCCCAGGAAGCAATTTTATTGGTTATTGCACCTACCGCTGCGTTAAATTTTATAAATTCAGACCTCCTTGGCCCAGTTGCCTTACTGCACAATGTATGTTTAATTGTTATAACTCTCTTTTCACCTTCAATAATAGGATCATAAACATCATGATACTCATCGGTGAAACTAGGGATTTGTACTAGTTTTTTGAAGTCCATTACAGTTTTCCCTTCTGCTTGCCCTAGGCCTTGAGTTTTCGCTTTCCCCATTGTTCTTCGGAAAAATTTTTAAAAAAAGATTCACAGATATTTACTAATAGTAATAATATCATAGATATTAACTAACTAATTAAGAAAACCCCAATTGAAGAAAACCCCAATTGAAGAAAACCCCAATTTAAGAAAACCCCAATAGAACATGCAAGAATTAAAATTTCAAAATCAAGTTAAAGTTAGTACTTACCCAAAATTAAACTTTGAATTTTGAAATCAGGATAGATATAAGTTTGAATGGCTAAGGCTCTCACAAATTACAGTCTCGATTTCCAAATCTCCGGTGACGGTTCCCATTCAACAGTTCTTTTTAACTCTGCTACTGTGAGTACGAGTCGATAGGTTTTTAAAAAGTAAATGTTAAAAACCTTTCGTTAAATGGTAAAGTAATCTTTCTACATCATACATGTGTAACGTAAACATTCGTAATCTTTCTAAAACATTACACGTCAACTTTCAATGTGTCACATTTCCAGAGCGAGTTTTCAGAAAAGCTTTTTAAAACCCATAGAACTTCCAAAATATAACTTCAGTCATTCATCTGTCATAATCTAACAATTGTCATGATTTTAAAATATTAATAATTTAACATACACTAATGAATATTAATGAAGTGGATGAGCTAGCTGACCTAGCAGCTAGAGGAACAAATTTGAAAATTCTATCCGACGTTAGTGGAATTTCAATAGAGCTCATTGAATCTAACCACTAAATCAAAATGGTCAAATCAGGTACTGATATATTTTTGCCTCAGAAGTTGACAGAATGGCTCCTTGTGGTGATAAGTCAGGTGTCTTCTCTCATAGCGCATAACACGTGTAGGAGTTGAGAACATTAAATGAGGAGTTGGATTAGGACAAGAGGAGCAGATACCTATTGTACATCGAAGAGTGACGGTGTCTAGACATGAGTTATCTTCTAGCATCAAAAACCTTGGTTGTTTTCGGTCATTCACCTCTGCGCAGTTAAACCTCTGATACCAGCATCTCCTATGTGCGCTGCTGCGATTGTGTGGGACCCAATTCTTTATCATGTTAGTCATCGCTGGGTCAGCGAATAGAGAAAGTCTAATTAGCAAATGGGGGCTTGCCTTTATTGCTAAAACACAATGGTGGGTCCTGGTGTCTGGATGAGTCAGAAGGTCTTGACATGTCAGAGCATTAACAGTGGCTGCTAAAGCGCAAGGGAGTTGCCAGAGATCTATGAAATCACATCGGCCGTTGATTATTCTTTACGGTGTAGGGTTTCAAACTGTGGGTCCATGGTGACATGTATGCACAAATGGAACTCTCCTATTGGCTAAAGGAAATAAAGAGGTGGAGTGTTGTCAACGGGGCTTGGGCTAGAGATTTTGATCGACGAGTGGCATGTGATCGCATGGAATATTCTCTCCCCAAGCGATCATGCACCCATTGTCTGATTAGATGTCATTGGTTTCTATGCAGTGGGACCACGTGATGATTCATCGTTGATTATGTGCACTACTATGATTGTGAGGGGCCCAATTCTTCATCATGTTAGTCATCGCTAGGTCAGGGAATGGAGAAAGTCTCCAATGAATGGGAGTTTGCCTTTATTGCTAAATCTCAATGGTGGTGCCTAGTTTCCAGATGAGTCAGACGGTCTTGTCATGTCAAAGCATCAACGGTGGTCGCTAAAGCACAAGGGAGTTGCCAGAGATATGTGAAATCATGCCAGCTGTTGATTCTTCTTTACAGTGTAGGGTTTCAAACTGTGGGCCATGGTGACATGTATGCACAAATGGCACTCCCCTATTGGTCGAAGGAAATAAAGAGATGGAGTGTGGTCAGCGGGGCTTGGGCTAGAGATTTTGATCGACGGTCGGCGTGTGATCACATGGAATATTCTCTCCCCATGCGATCGTGTGCCCACCATTCGATTAGATGTCATTGGTTTGTCTACAATGCGACCACATGATGATTCATCATCGAGGTGTTAGGTTGTGATTGGCTGAGCTGGTAAAATGTTCAGTTGTCGCATGATCGCATGTCAGAAATTTTTAACATGCGACCAAGCGACTGGTTACTTCTTGTGTTGGGTCCGTTGGAGGGGAGGGCAGTGGTCTCGTTGGTGATTATGTGGCATCCTATGGGTGGTTGTCGCATGATCGCATGTTAGAGTTTTCTGACATGCGATCATGTGACTGGTTGACACCTGTTCCTTAGCCCGGTGGTAGATGGTGATGCGGCATTTTCTGATTGGTCGATGTGGTGGAGACATGGAAATTATCGATGGGGCCGTGGTCAGAGGGGCTTGTGGGTTGGCTAGCATGTTTCAAGATTTACAACTGGTGTGACAGTTTGTCGCATGTTCGAATGAACCAATTTCATGCTTTGCCATCATGTGAAAAACCCTATGTTTTGGCGGTGGTGGTCATACGGCAAGGTAGAAGGGTGACGTGGAGGTATGTCTCATGTTTGCATAGCCCATTTCCTAGCTATGTGATCATGCAACAATTGTTCAAGCCTTAACTCTAAGATGAGATGACGTTTTACTTTTCATTCAAGCCTTAACTCTAACCAATTATTCTATCAAGGTAATGAATAGATTACACGTATCTGTCAGTACATTGCTTTAATTCTACAATTAATTCAAATTTCAAATCGATATGATAATAAATATACTTAGTACATTGCTTTAATTCTACACATCACCCATGGTAAATGGTAATATACTCAGTACATTACTTAAAACTTTACTTTATTTCTATCTAATAAATGCCAAATTAAGAATGATACTTTTCGGGCATATTGCTGGTCCTTATAACATTTACTGAAAACTATCAGCAGAAACATGAAACACGTCATGTTTCCACTGATAGTTTTCAGTAAATGTTATAAGGACCAGCAATATGCCCAAAATTCATCTTTGGCTGTTGATACGTATTAAATCCAACGGATGTTTGTCATTTGAGTCTGACATCATTATCATAGTCATGGGTGATGGGACTGGGACTGTGGGACCTGATGCAACATGTCAATATTCAAATTTCCAATAACAAATAAATTAATTCAACTATTTGGAAAATAATTTTGCCATTTTTTTATAAAAATGGTATCGGTTATTAAAATATTCGCCAACCAATACCCATATTTCAAAACATAATTCGCCATCAATATTAATAAATTTATTTTTAAAAAAAATTTAATCGCCATTTTTTTATAAAAATTTTGTAAACTATTAAAAAATTCGCCACCAAATATCCATAGATTGATGCATAATTTGCCAACACTATTAATTTTTTTTCACCCAAATCACATGTGATTCGCCACAATTTTATACTTTTCAAGAGGGGGGGTTACTTAAAGTTATCCCTGCTTAGGTCATCACCACTAGATCCAGTAGGTTCAAAGTCTTCAGTAGCTTCCTCATAACCATCTTCAATACCAATGTTCTGAGGTACATGAGTAAAAACTCTCATGATCTCGGCAACCATGTCATTCTTCATCAACTCCATCTCAGATCTAAAATCTGATTTCACCTTCTCTGTAATCCTAGATTCCACAATATCACAAAGATCTGCAGGTACTCTAGGGTCCAATCTTCTCAAAGGAATCCTTAAAGATAAGAGAAACCCTCTGCAACAAACCCTACACCGACCACTTTGT
The DNA here is from genome assembly GCA_027943335.1 of Chamaecyparis obtusa. Lineage (NCBI taxonomy): Eukaryota > Viridiplantae > Streptophyta > Pinopsida > Cupressales > Cupressaceae > Chamaecyparis > Chamaecyparis obtusa. Next base: position 634,445 of record BSBK01009282.1, read on the forward strand.
GGCAATCTCCAAGTTGTATGCAAGTCAGATCTCAACCTACCACCTTAAACAAACAACTAGGGCAAGATCCACAAGTTTAGTGCTCTGTATCTGTAATCCAGATCATACGATCTCTTCACCAACAAGATCAACTTCGCAAGATTAGCCTTGCTAGGTCAACCTTCACTCCACAAGATCAACTTAGCTCTAATACCACCTAACATAGACTAAGGCAGGGATGATCCAATTAAGGATAATCCAGTGCCTTATAGCTTCAAAAGTACATAATGAAAAACACAACAAAATGGGATATTTCAAATTAATTTTCATCAACATGCCCAACTGTAAGGCCTTTCAGGTTAGGGCCAATTAAAAACAAAACAAGTTCTTCAAGATCACACAGATCCAATAAAATCTCAGCTAGTTCAGCTCTGAAAATAATTGGCAACTAATGGAAACCCTAAGGTAGATATAAAATTGAGCTCGCAAGCCTCCAAGCAATCCCATTGTCTTCAAGTGTGCAAACCACTAGCTCTGCAACTACAAACTATCAGATAACAATCTGATCCGCAAGATCATGCAAGATATTTTCCACAACTTCGCCAACTCCAGCTTTTAGAACCTCAGATATGATTTGCTAAGTCTTCCAAGTCATGAACCCTCATGCTCCTCTTGATCCTCATCACCATCATGCCTAAACACCTACCCCAAACATCCTATAAATACTAATCATGAGCCACAAGTCAGCTGGATGAAACCATTAACTCCCCCCAACAATTATTAAATACAATATAAGTCAGCTTCAAAATAGCCTTACAAACATTTAATTCAACATTTTGGTCTATAACAATAGCTACCAATAATAAATGCACCAAGTCAGCCCAACAAATCACACAGAACTCCAGTCGGTAAACCAGAACTACCGAGCAACAGTGAAATAACTGAGCATGCTAGGCATTGTCGAGCACCATAGGCATCATCAAGTAACACTTTCACCAAGTGCCAGAGATTACCAAGTTCCTTTAGCGACCGAGCTTCCTTCAATGACCAAGACTTTCAGTCAAGGCTACAACCAACTAACACCGGCCAAACACACACCTCCCATGCAGATTCACCGAGTACCCTAGAATGCCCCTGTATCATATACAATCACAAAATTACCCAAGAATCTCTTTAGATCTTCATTTATTATCCTCATGAAAGTACTAGGTGCATTAGTCAAACCAAAAGGCATAACCAACCATTCATACAAACCTTCATTAGTCTTAAAAGAAGTTTTCCATTCATCCCCTTCTCTAATCCTAATCTGATGATATCCACTTTTCAAATCAATCTTTGTGAAATACTTTTCTCCACTCAAACTATCCATTATGTTATCCATCCTAGGCAAAGGAAATATGTACTTTATGATTATCTTGTTTATAGCTCTAGAATCAGTGCACATTCTCCATTCTCCATTCTTTTTAGATGCTAATACAGTAGGTACTGCACAAGGACTCAAACTTTCCTTAATCAAACCTCTCTCAAGCAATTCTTGCACTTGTCCATTCAACTCAATCTTTTCATCAAGTGTCAACCTATGTGGTGCTTTATTAGGCAAACTAGCTCCAAGTATCAAATCCATACAATGACTTATACTTCTCATAGGTGGTAAACCATCAGGTACATTATCAGAAATGATGTCTTGAAATTCAGTCAACAAAAGTTTAACCTTAAGTGCATGTTTTAACTCATCTTGTTTCTCATTTTTCCTTGGAATTAAAGCAAAACAAATATTATGTTCTTTCATTTCTCTTGCAAACTATTTACCATCATCCAAGCATACTCTAACTATAGTACAGGGACCTTCATCAAACTTCTCTACTAAAGGCAATAATACTCATTTCTTCCCATCTATCCAAATAGTATATTGATTCAATCTACCATCATGCAAAGATTTCCTATCATACTACCAAGGTCTACCCAAAACAATATGACAATAGTCCATAGGCATAATATCACACAAGACTTCATCATGATAATTCCCAATTTTGAATTTAACAAGGCATTGTTCACTTACAAGTAGTTTATGCTCCTTCTGGATCCAAGAAATATGGTAAGTCTTAGGATGTTTCAATCTCTGCAACTGCAACTTGTTAACCAACTCTTCGGATGCCAAATTATTAGAACTTCCACTATCAATGATTACGTTGCAACATTTGTCAGCGATCTTACATCTAGTTCTAAACAAACTTTTCCTCAGAATAGGTTCCTCATCAGCTTCTTCATTCCACAAGATCCTTCTTAGCATCAATTTCTCACCATGTTCAGGTTCATTAGACATTTCCTCAACTTCTTCACAAGCCAAATTATTTCTACTATTTCCTCCAATCTTCTTTCTAGAATTAGTACATTCAAAAGCTCTATGTCCTTCTTCACCACATTTGTAACAAGTACCTTTAAACCAAAATTTATCTTCTCTTTTCCCACTATTGTTATTCCTAGAGTAACCAATACAGCTACCTCTAGAGTAGTTACCTCTTTTAGAAGGTTCATCTTTCCATCCTTTATCTTGCACTTCATTGTCAAATTTGCTACTTTCTCCATAAGATCTACCTCTACTTCTATGAAACTTGCCACCTCTTCCTCTCTGTCTTTGATCATGTCTTTTTGTCAATCTCTCTTCTGCCTTCAAAGCAAATTGGTATGCTTTTTCCACACTATCTATTTTAACATAGTTGATCTCATCTTGAATAGATGTCCTCAAACCATTCAGGTATCTAGCCACTTTCTCAACTTCATCATCCACATGTCTAGATCTGGTATCCAATTTGTAAAACTCTTCAGTATATTCTTTCACACTCATGTCCTTTTGTCTTAGATTTTGCATTTTTCTCATCAAACTAACTTGGTAGTCAGCTGGAAGAAACTTCTTCTTCATCTTTCCAAGCATCTTCATCCATGTCTTGATCTTTTCTTTTCCTCTCTCCTATCTCTCAATTTGCAAATGATCCCACCAAAGAGATGCATGACCTTTCAACTTTGTGACTACTATCTTAACCTTCTTATTATTAGGAGTACCTTCATACTCAAAGTATTTATCCATCTCAGAGATCCAATCCAAAAGTGTATCGGTCTCAAGTCTTCCATCATAGCAAGCACCTTCAACTATAGGTCTATATTTAGCCTTAGACAAAACTCTCAAAAGCCCTTCCTCATCTTCTTCAACTTTTGGTTTAGGATTAGGTGTTGCTTCTTCTTCTTCATCACTAACATCTTCAAGATGTGCACCTCTTCTCTGAGCTGTCTCTACAGCTTCAAGCCTAGTTGCAATCTACCTCAACATATCCATGATAGCATTATCATTTCCTCTACCACGAACCATCTTGAAAATTAGGTTCCAGCAAGATCATAACCTTCTACAAGTTATAGGTCAGATCTCAAATCTTCCACCCTATAACCAATCCAATAAGGTTCTCCCCGATCCAATCCACAAGAAACAACTTCACTCGAATACCACTTGATGTAGGGGCAGGGTAGATACAAGAAGAATTAAGTCCACTTGAATCAACAACAAGCCCTACTCAGAGTTACACATTGGAATAAATTTAATAACACCTGAAATTAGTGAAAACACAATGGATATGAGACAAGAAACTAGCAGCAACAACAAAGAATTTACATTATATCTTTCAACATGCCTAGCTGCGAGGCCTTCCGAGTTTCGGCCTTATACAATGAATTATGAAATTAGAATCATATCTTGATCTAAATATTCTTATCTATCATCCTCTACTTAGAACTCCCTTAGAACTACCTTCTAGAACAACCCAAGCTCCAAATATATAGCCAGCAAAGCCATAAGTCGGCCAGTCAGGCATTTAATTACATTATAGGTCCAGCCTGGAAGAGTAAACCAAAAGTAAATAAAGAATGAAAAAAACTTAATGTTCCTTTACATTTAGGTCCACACATGACCCAATAACATGTCCCTAACTTTCCAAGGCCCCATCTCATCACATGAAACCGCGCAATAAGAAACACTCCATGTTTCACGTATAAACTGGCTGAAAATTATTATCCAAGAAAAATGGTCATAACTTTTTACTCATAATTAATTAGGACTTGTAGTATTAGGAGAAGATATTAATTTAGGTCCTCTTAAAGTCCATAAGAGCCAAAAATCTGATTCATTAAGGATCAATGGCTACATGATGCGCAATCATCACAAAAACTACAGGAAAATACGGCTTTAATGGCAAGGAAAATAGCTATAACTTTGAAACAGTCCATCCAATCTTTATGTGCTCATAGGAGAAGGTTCCCAAATAGGTCCTCAACATCATGTAATCTTCACAAAACATGAAACCAACAAATGCAATTATTATAATGTGAACAACAGAAAATAGGAAATGTTTTTTGGTTGATGCAAGATTGCTCAAAGACCCAAAATGCTCCTGCATCAGGTTAGCATACTTATGTCCCTTACAAGACCTAGGTGTGCTTAGACCTCTCCAATAATTATATGTCATAGGTTCCATCATAGTCAGGAAATCTACATTTTTTTTTCTACATCTATTTGAGAGTCTAGTCCGCGCAATGGAATAATGGCATATGTGATTTTATAACACATGATGCACCTCTTATTGAAATATCAAACTAGGGTGTACTCTCCAATAGAAACACAAGTGATCCCACTAAATCATGTATTCAGATTGCATTCTAGCTCAAATTTATTTTAGTTTATTTCATTTCTACATTTTTGTTTGAGACAAGGGTCTTGTTTGTTCATTATCCCCTCCCTCTTCTTTAGTGGTTTAGTTGATCCTATTGGTTATATCAAATACACACATAAAAAATACTCATAAAGTGACACTAGCTCCTTCCATTGCATTCTACCTCATATAGTTAAGTTCATTTAACTACTATTGCATCTCAAATATATCACATTAATCATTAATCATTAAATACACATTGCATGTCAAATATATCTCATTAATCATTAATCATTAAATACACATTGCATGTCAAATATATCTATTTAACCAATAAGCATTACTTATGCATTGCACATTCATAACCATCACATATACATAATAAAACATCAATTCATTTCATATCTACATAAGCTTTTCACATCATGTAGTACACATTTCACATAATCACATACATCCTACATCACACACGTCTGTATAATAATATAGTACTATGCATGATCTCATAATCCATCAAATAATCTCATGAAATAGTGCCACAAATATATATATATATATATATATATATATATATATATATATATATATATATATATATATATATATATATATATATATATATATATATATATATATATATATATATATATATATATATATATAATTGATACATCAAGCACCTTAGTGCTGCTATACATATACATCTCATCTAAAAATCCACAACATATGTATCTTGTATAATAAATTGGATCTCATGACCACTGGAAGATATCCCTATCATCCTGACCTCATAGAGTAGATCTATCTTCTCCTCTACCACTGTCACCTCATGTCGTCCTGTCCCTCGGTGACCTGACTACTAATCTTGATGACACCCATCGAGTCCTCTCTGATACCCCTCGCTCTGAGTAAGGGGCATGTCTCTGCTCTAGAGGTACTTCCTAATGATAAAGGCCCATATAATAGGTTGCCTCTCTCCCCATCCTCGATGCATCTCATTGTGCATCCAACATGGCTATCAACAACTGCCCTACATCTATCATCATCACTCCCTGTCTCGCTAACTCCCACTCCCCTTGATGTATCTTTGTCCATCTCTACCACATGTCCCTATTCTCTATCAGTCTTTGGGTGTGAATGTATGTCTATCTATGCATCTCCTCTATTTGGCTTGATAATTAGGCTACCTCCCCCACCATCCCCTATGTACCTGTGTCAGCTCTTGTCCTGGTAATCTATCATGTACCCACTTGACCCTATAGTATGCCCAACTCCTATCACATAGTCTCTATCTAAGCCTTTGCTCTCTCTCTACCACCCTAGGGGCCTCTTGTTGGCAGTGGGCCAGCGTCCCTCGCAGGGTTCGCGACATGGCTTAACTACCTCATGTGTCTTCTATAAGTCTAGTGGTTGTATCAGGCATTAATAGGTTAATCTTTTGGTGCAAAGACAACCACTACTTGTAACAAGTGGTATCAGAGCTTGGTCATAGGTTTGAATCAATGTAGGCCACAGTGAGTGACGCTGGGAGGGGGATTGTTGGTAGTGGGCCAGCGTCCCTCATAAGGTTTGTGACATGGCTTAACCACCTCCTATGTATTCTATAAGTCTATTGGTTGTATCAGGCATTAGTAGGTCAATCTTTTGGTGCAACAGCAACCACTACTTGTAACACCTCTTCCCTAGCTGGTCATTCCCTCTTCACTGCCACCAAAGCCTCTAATGTGTCACATCTGCCTAGAGAATGACTACCTTCTCCAGATCTCCCTACCTCTCATCTCCTCCTGATCCTCCTAGCCCCATCTCCTCATCCTCTGGCAATGGCTCCTAGGCCACCTCATCTCGCCCCCTCTACACTACCTATGCAAGGCCACCTGCAATGGGTCTCTGCACTATCACCCTCTGTCGCTTTGTCGCCTACCTCTGTGCCCCCCACCTGACTCCTGACACTGCTGCTGGTCTCTCCTCATCATCCTCCTCATCCTCCTCCTCAAAATTTGTCTCTAACTCTCCTGCTCTATGGCCTCTCTTGCTCTTAGCTCTATCAGCCTCGCTGACCTATGCCTCTCCCACTAGGTTGCATACTCAGTTGTCACCCCTGCATCTACCACCTATCCCTAGGCTATTATCCATGGTACTAGTTGCATACCTCTCCATCTTCTCATAGCATTTCGGAGATCTACTTCGATGCCCCATACTGATCCAATTTCCCTTGAGATGATCAGATGTGGATAACTGTCTAGAACTATACCCTGCCTCATGCCAAACTATCTGCATACTCGAGATGGCATGTATCTCACTATATGAAATATAGTCCTCTCGATCAACCAACAATTTTTCTAGACATATCCTAAGTACTTTGCATCCATAACACCATCCTCTCTCCCTACCTGCTCAGCCCAGTACCCCCATGCCTCACACCCTCTATACGGTGTCCACTCAAACCATATCAACTCATCGAGTATCCTCTACTAGGTCTCAATTGATTTCATATCCCCATATGACAAGGGTTATCGGTACCGACATGTAAATGGCTCATATCATTATCGTCGACCCTCCCCTTGCAGTGGTCATACCACTGTAATATGCTCCCACACCCAGACTAGTAGCAGTGTCACTCTGGGTCACATCATTTGCTAAGTACAGCATGTGCACATATGAAGGTCATAATATACATGTGCTAAATTCATATATCCCTAGCAATACTATGTACCATCCTCCTCTAGCATCTATCTCACTACTCTCGCCCATCCAATCAGAAAACCATGCCCTGAGTGGTCTGACATCAACCTCCCTCCTACCAATCTAGCTAAATACAATGCTAGCCGGGGCAATCCTACCTCCATCCCCCCCACCATGACATCCATTATCGGTAAATCGGTAACTAGACTACCCACCGTTTGAAGCTCTCCTCCATAAACTACTCTACTCTCTCCAACTGATACTCATCCATCTCCCCTTGAATCGATATCCACAAAATCCTCCATACATCTAGCAATGTTATTATTGCCTCCTCGGTTAGCAAATGGAAACTTGATGTATCTAAGTGTCATCTCTCCATCAATGTTGTCATCAGCATATTATGCACTCTCAAGTGCGGCCACTCAAGCACATGTTGCAGGCCACATAAGGTCACTTGTCCCCACTCTACCTCGTTCAGCTCCTCTCGTAGCGTCATCATGTTTTTCCATTGCTCTTTCCAACAAATCTAGTAATCTGCCTCTTGCATCCAATTATCCAACACCCTTTCCCAATCTTAATCATTACCAAATTTACCCTACCCCCCGTCCCCATGTCTTATTTTCCCCTGCTCAGCCCCCCCCTTGACAGTGGAGTTACTCATCTTAAACTGTGCAACTCTCCTCTTTCACAGCCTCATCATTTGTCACTGGACGCATGGCACTAGGCACGCCCCCCTCCACCTCTGAATGGGTGGTGCCACCCATCCATGGATGGGCAGCTACACCCCTCCCCCGTCATTGGCTCACCTTGTGGCGGGTGCCAGTCCAAAGGCAGGTGACACTACCTACCTTTTGATAGGTGGAGCCGCTCGACAATGGACGGGTGACACACCTACCCTTGGGTGGGTGGAGCCACCCATCAACAGATGGGCGACACCACCTAACCTTGGGTGGGTGGAGCCACCCATCAATAGACGGATGTCTATGCCCGCCCAAAGCTGAGCGGAGCCCCCCCTCAGCTGACGAGCAGCACCGACCATCCAACGATGGGCGGAGCCGCCCATTCATCGATGGGTAGCGCTGACCCAAAGGGTAGGGGTAGATCCACCCATCGGCTCTGCCATGCCTACCATCGGTAGGCCTAGCCATTTCACCCTCCCCAAAATTTTCAAAATAAAAAATATCCAAAACACCATAATAACAAACTGCTGAAATTGAAAATGAAGGATTTGAGCACTCACCAGCTCACCCCTGTCCACTGCTCACCCAACTGCATCTTGTCTCGTCATCCTTCCATTCTCCCTTCTCCTTTCCTCTCCTCTTTTTTCTTCTCCCTAGGGGTAAAAATGAATAATTTTCCCCTTTTTGCCTTTTATAAGGGGTCCCTTTTTTGAAAAAAGGGAGAGGGTCTTTTTTTATTTTCTTTTTCTTTTTTTCCCCCCTCATTAATCATGCAAAGTCTTTTTTCCCTCCTTTTGCGAAAATTGACCAAAATTTTTTATTTTTTGGCCTATTTTTCCAAGGGGGCACATCCTCATACTGACTTTTCCTCCGGGGCATCTATATTTTCTTTTCTTTGACACGATGCCATTTTTGAGACCGCATCAAAGAGGGGCAAAATGTAGACACCTAAATTTGTTCTTTAACATTAATTTAATTTAATTTAATTAATGACTCCAAATAACATTATAGTTAAATTTTAATTAATTATATTTGTTAAATTCATCTATTTATTTAATTATATTTTTTTAATTAAATAAATTCATTAATTATAGTATTTGAATTAAATTTAAATACTACCTTTCATAATGTATTAATTTAATTTAATACATGTTCCTCCATAGTCCCCTTTTAAATAAATTTTTAATTTATTTAATTCTCTCACATTCTTTATTTCTACTAAGCCATGATTAAATTAAATTTTATTTAATTTAATCTTAAATCTAACCTAAATGTTATCCTACACACATCACTTTCTATTTAATAGGCCTACTCACTAATTAACTAAGGTTAATTGGCTAATTTTTAAATTCCTACATCCATTAGTCCTAATTATTTGCTCACACATGTGTGAGCAAATTTTTAAAAATTGTCTTTTCAAAAATTGTTAAAATTTGCATAAACAAGGGTTCTTATATTTTTTATGACACTTCTTACACCTTCTAAAATGGTGAAAATGTATTTTTTCTCTTACACATCTCTTACACACACTTACACATGTACTTGAAGTAAACATTGACCTCTCACATCCCAAGTTGCTCACACATGTGTGAGCAAGTCTTGGACTTTTCATAGCTTATGTGTATCCTTGGTGGCACCTATGTGGATTTCACATAGATGCTACCTCACCTCAGCCCTCCCAAATCCTATAAATAGGACCCTTGTCTCAAGCAAAATCTATTCATTTTTTCATTAGAGTTATTATGCTAGTTTAGACTTAGAATTATTTTCATAGAGTTTTTACTAACCATTTGGTAGTTGCTAAATTTTCATTGTAGACTTAGTTCCATTCTATGCTTTAGCTTCATTAACTTTTTTTACTTGCATGCTATTGAGCTTGAGGATTGCTTTTATAGCTCCTCCTTGAGCTTCTTTGGCCTCTTGCATTTGAGTACTTGAGAGTTGCTCCTATAGCTTCTTCTTAAGCATCTCAATCTTCATTTTATCTTACATTCGTAGTGGGATCTATACTTGTGTTGGGAGAGCACACCCACAACACTCTCTAAGAGCTTAAATCAAGCAAGGCTTGGGTGCACTTGCTTCTTGCTCATCGGAGGTTGTGGTGAAAGCCTTTTGTTTGGTTCTTGCAAGTTTATAAAATGTTAGATTAATATTTGAATCTCTTGTTTATTGCTAACATTTGCATGTTTGAACTTGCTCCCAACAGGTTGGTTTTCATCATATACAATAACCCCAACACTTCACCTTGATACCTCCAACCCAACCTTCTATAGTTAATACTAACCCTCCTAAATAGACCCAATTACCTACATAGCCTATGCCTAATCCTAATAACAAGCAACCTCAACAGCAAGTCTATTCCTCTAACATTAACCAACAACCCACTTATGTCATTAATGTTAGAAAGTAAAGTCCACCAAGATAAATGAGAGGGGGGGTGAATCAATTATTTGATTAAAACAGCTCTTATTAAACATATTAAATTTGAAACATGAAATTAACATAAACATCAACCATAAAAATATAACCATACACAATGACAACATCAACCATAAAAATATAACCATACACAACGACACTAGAATTGTTAACTAGGGAACCTCTTTATCAGAGAGTAAATCCTGGTGGGGATGGTACCCACAAAAGATTACTAATATGAAAATTCCTTGTCAGAGGATGGACCCTATTAGGAGTTTGTGAAATACATTCAGTACATATCAATCCCTATGAGGAGACTTTAAATCCTTGTGAGGAAATTCCAACCATGTTAGGAGTTGTGGAAGATAGAAGGACCCACTGTCCAAACAACTTCAAGGGAAAGATCATCGAACACATTGTCCAACTGATCTTTTTATTACCCAAACAAAATAATACCAAATATAACTGATCTCATAAAATTTTCTTCTCTCCTCTGACCATGTCTATGTCGCACCAAATACTTTCCAAATTCAACACCAAATCTACAAACTTTGCATCACATAAGAATCCCTCAAATCGCTTACTCACATTATTTCATACTTCACAACTTATTTTCTCACATGATCATACCTACAATTAAGGAAACAATCCTTCCTTTATACCATGCTCAATATTCCATAATTGAGTCGACAAATTAGGCTTTACCAATTACAAAATATAAAATAATACATGTTACATAATATTTCCATAATTACATAACACTGTCGGCTCATAAAATTAATAAATCTTCACATGTGCAACCTCTGACTATGCTGGCTTATTTAGGTCACCTTATAAGTTTCTTCAACCTCTATATAACTTTGCTTGTCCAGATTCTATCCCTATTAGGAGATATAATTTGATCATCACAAACTACTTCTCAAAAACTCTATCACGATATAGTCTTCACTAGATCTCTTATAACTGACACAAATACTTGAATTTTTGTATGCACTCTTGTCCATGTCATCAAGACACTATGAGAAACACATCCTCAACTCTGCATAACCTCATATGAAATTATTTGTGCATGCTAACTCAAACTCAATCTTCTACTTTGTTGATCATTAGTATAAATAATATGTTGACATCAATGACAAACACAGTCATGAATGCAACATGTGACCACTCAAGTAATGATAGAATACTCCTCCATAGCACACATTTAGTATTCATGCTAACAATCTCCCCCTTTGGCATTGATGGCAACATAGATGAAAAAGATCCAAGTTCCATGAATACAAAAATGTAACTTTTTTTCTCTTGACTTGTCTTTTCAAATACTCTTCATCAACCACTGTCAAATCCTATTCATCAATCGTAGGATATGTTTTTCATGCATCCTTCTCCCCCATTAACATTAATGACAAAAGCATCATTATGTCAGATCAATCTTGCTGCTCAAAATTTTTTTTCCATTTCCAGTGTCCAAAGACAATATTTGAAAATACATCTTACCAAGAGTCCATGAATCAGCTCAAATAAAAATAATCCCCCATAGAGGAAGAATCAACATACAGTCTGTTGGTGTTCAAAATGGATGCTTATGCTCTTAGGCTGCCAATATACCCTCAGGATGATTTTAGGATTGGTTAATTCCAAAATGTGTAAGGATCTTAGGGTAACTGGACCAACTATAGGGACAAGACTGCCCTCTTCACTTCTAGCTTTGCAAAACCAAGGTGGGTGCACCTAACCCAGTGAAAAATATACTTCACACACCAAAGACTAGGTCTAAACAACAAATTGATAGTAAGAAAGTACTAAATGCTAACCTCACATTCATTGACTCTCCATTACTATATGGTGACAAAACCACACAACCAAAGACTTAAAGCTTAGAAAGGTTATTGATTTTAAGATTTGGAATGTAATAACCTCTATCAATGTATGTTAACAAGAGAGATACTCATTTAGGCCAGTGCCTCATCCATTGGGCAAGAGCTCTTAGACACAAAAACACACAAATTTGAGGATATCAGAGAATTCATAGCCATAAACACATTTATCCTAATCTTTACTGCTTACAAGACATCCTTACATAGACAAGGGCAAACCCATATCCCACCTAGAGCATATTTTAATCCAATCCTAGATCAAAACTCAAGAGTGAAGATACATACATAAAAACAATATGTAATGAGCTAGAAAACTCAAAGCTTACTTGACTTGACACAAAGGAGAGATAAGAACTAGATATTTGTATTAAGTATGATGAATTCTTTCTATGTATACAATGAATCACAAGACACCCTGCTTGCAAATTATAGCTTAGACCTGCAACTTTCTTCTTTCATTAACAAACACTGAGTCAAAAATTATTAAAAAACCCTAGGACCAGGAACTAGGAACTATTTCTGAACTTCAAAACTGGAACCCTTACAAAATCAAAAATTCAACACTAAATACCATTGGTTATCTTGGAATCCTACACAAGTTAGGATGCAACAAGCTAGGGATAACTAGGGTAAGGGTTAGGGTTTCCACCCACCAAGTAATTCAAACGGATCAAAAAATTAATACATTGGAGGGAAAACCAAGCAACCCTGAGCAATCATATCTAAATTTAATCTTCACTTATGGTAACTCTTCTAGAACTATACTAAAGATCAAGAAATTCCTACAAATCCATCTGATTTGACCCCTACAACATGCTTCATGCAAGTAATCCCATCCCCCATGGTACAAAACTCTCTGCAAATAATCATCAAACTCACTGGACCACACCACAACAATTGCAAATCATTTCTATTAAGTTTGATCGTCGAAACATTCAATTCTGGTCCTTTCTGTCGCTAGAAAATATTCAAATTTTCAAATCTATAGAGAACGGCTACTTTATGGTGCTTACCAATGTATCAATGGCCCACATTCAAATATGATCTTGGTTTATATCATGACCGTTAGATGCCTTTCCCTTTCCTAGGTTATGTTTTCACTTTATAAAAATCTGGCGAATACGCGACTGAGAAAACCTTCACCCATTTACAAGAACTTTGAGAGCACTGCTAAATCATTTAGCTACTATGCGAACACTATTCGCCAAATCGCTAAGTCCTCAGACCATTAGCCAAAACATCACACGAACCAGTGAAACAAGAGAGCATTTGTCAGAACCACCAAAACTTTATCTAAGCCGCCAAAAAATTGAGAAAATTTACCGGGCCCATAATAAGAAGATCGACGGTTGTCTCAAAAGTGCATAGCCTTCCAAGATTCAATCAGATCATGAGATAACCGTCTGATTAAGGATCTTTCCTTACCCTGACAACCTTCTAATAGGATATGAAATCAATGGTCGGCGCATCTTCGCATATGTGAGAAAAAACCCATTAGATTACACGCTGACCGTCGATGCTCTACAAGTGTCAGAACCCACTAAATCTTGGAAATCCTCAGCCCCACTGACAACATGCCCATTCACACTACGTGGACCAATCAGAGAATGACAAATAAGCACACCTGGTAGTGGACCCACTTGAAATAAAAGATTACGTCACACAAGAGATTGAAGGACTGGTGCATAATCTCAAGCCTCTAACACATCGCATAAGATCATACACCCATCGTCAATCCACTGAAAATGTCAGGACCCTCTGATAACTTCAAAAACTAGGTCCCACTGACAACTACCACCGCATTAATACATGGACCAATCATAGGCTGCCATTTGTGCATACGTGTCACATTGGACCCACAGTTTGAAACATCATGTCATAAAGAGAATCAATAGACATCGTGACATCACATAGCTCTGACAAATCCCTTGCACTTTAACAACAACCATCAGATTGAGATGGTGTTAGAGAGACGGGCCCAGGAAAGACTAAGCTGGAACATAGGAAATATTAAGGCGCTGACCTAGGGAAAATTAAAATTGACAGGCCTGCAGACTTAGGAAAAAATTAACCTGGGAGACTTAGGCAAATCAGAAATATTAAAAGGGGCCTGAAAACCTTTAGTTGCAAGATTGCATGACATGAAAAAGGTTCATGCGATCATGCAACAAAGGGAGAATAATTTAGCACATGCGCTTAGGAAACTTAAGTGGCCAGAATAAAGTAACATCAAATTAGAATAGGGCTAGGGCATTTTAGGGCTTTTTCACTACAACGGCTAGTTTTTCAAAAATTTCACCTAGGGTTTCAAGCCAGAGACTTGAAAACAACTGCAGAGACCAGCAGAAAAAAAAAAAAAAAAAAAACTAGAGCCATGAAAATTTATCAGGTGCTAACAGTGGCTTGTACTCAGGGACGTGTATCTCCTACAGATACAACGAGCAAGCTAGAATCTCTTGGAAGAGTAGACCAACTCAAAATTTTGACCCAAAAAGCAAAAAATAGATGACTGTATAGGGGAAAACCTAAACTACTACTCATGGAAAAGATACTTCAGGAGAAGTAAAACTTTAAGAATTGTCCATGAACAGGCAATTCCAAAGTACCACCAGTTAAATCTTTCAGGACATAAGAATTTGTCCCCCATTTGCTTTCAATAAGATAAGGGCCCAACCAAATTGGATCAAACTTTCCATGCTTCCCCTTATCTTCTAACCTTGCATTCCACATCAAGACAAGGTCATCAACTTCAAAACTTCTTTGAATAGCCCTTTTATCAAACAAATTCTTACATTGTCTCTGCAATGTCTCAGTCTTTTCATGTGCATCTCTCCTTACCTCCTCCAATTGGATCAATTCATCCATTCTTACTCTCATCTCATCATTCAAATCTTCATCATATGCCTGGATGAACTTATACATCTGCAATAGATTATTTTGAGGCAATCTAGCACTTATTCCATATACCAAATCAAATGGAGCACAACCTATGGCCTTCTTAATAGTTACCCTATCAGCCCATAATGCCCACCATAATTTTGAGTCCTAGGCTTTCTTATTCTTGTCCAATGCTCTCTTGAGAATCTTAATTAAACTTTTGTTACTGGACTCAGCCTGGCCATTTCCTTGTGGATGATATGGGGAAGAAAATGAAATGTGTATCCCATATTGGTGACAAAAATCATTGAATTCCTGTGATCTAAAACACATTGCATTATCAACCACAATTACCTTTGGGCAACCAAATCTGGTAAGGATGTTCTGCACCATAAAATCTGCTACCACTTTTCTAGTAGCCTTTCTAGTAGGGATAGCTTCAACCCACTTGGTAAAATAGTTTGTTGCCACTAGTATGTAAGAATGTCCACCACTAGACCTATTTGGAATTTCTCCAATAAAGTCAATACCCCACTTTTGGAAAAGAGCCTAAATTGTAACAGGTCGGAGTGGCAAATTTCCATTAAATTTCAACTTTCCAGCAAATCTTTGACATGCATCACATTTTCTTACAAACTGGTGTGTATCCTTAAAAACTGTAGGCCACCAAAATCTAGACCTAAGGATCTTGTGAGCTATGGTCTTTGCCATATAGTGTCCTCCACAAACACCCTAGTACATTGCCTTTAACAAAGACTCAGACCTCTCATGGTCTATGCACTTTAGCAATACTCCTTCATTGCTTCTCCACAACAACTTACCATGTATAATAGCATACCTTGCTGATTGCAATTTGATAGTTCTCCTTTTATTTTCATCCATCTCAGGGGAAAGGACCAATTTCTGCAAGTAACCAATAACATCTTTGTACCAATCACAATAATCCAAATCACAAATATATGGCCTTTGTTCTTCTTCTAACATATTCACATGATTTGCAATTAAATTGCTTTGTGCCATTAATTTTGCCAGACCTAAGCCTCTTACCAACTTTGTAATCTGGATATCAATATTAAATTCTTGGATCCTATTGATCCATCTACATCTTTTCCCTTAAACTTCTTGTTGCACCAATATATCCTTCACTACAGCACTAGGAACGTAAGCAACCACCTTAGCTCCTACAAGATAACATCTAAAAGCTTTGACTGCTTTAACTAAGGCATAAGCCTATTTCTTAGTAATATCATATTTCAATTCTACTACTTGTAGGAATTTACTAAAAAATGATATAGATTGTTCATATCCATCTGAATTCTTTTGCAATAAAACTGCTACAACTGTATGATAAGAAGCAAAATAAAATATCTGCATGGGCTTACCGTAATCAGGTGTCATCAAAACAGGAGCATCCTTGATGGCCTTTTTGATATTTCTGAAAGATTCATCTACTTCTTCATTCCATTCAATCCTTGCTTCTTTTTTCAACATTCTAGGAATAGGGATACTGATTTCTGCAAAATTTGTAACAAATCTCCTTAGAAAGTTCACCTGCCCAAAGAAAGACTATATTCCTTTAACATTTCTAGGTGGTGAAAGCTTATCTATAGCCATAACCCTTTCAGGGTCAATCCTCACTCCATCCTTGGACACAAATATGTCCTAAGAGCTTGCCTTCCACAACACCAAAAGAACACTTCTTTGGATTCAAATAAATCCCATACTCTAAAGCTCTAACAAAAATCTTCTCAAGATGTTCACAATGCTGATCTTCCTTATCTAAATATGTTGTGAGATCATCCTGATATACCACTAGAAATTTGTTTATGAAGTCTGCAAAGGCCACATCCATAGCTCTCTGAAAAGTAGCTCCTGCATTTGTTAGACCAAAAGGCATTCTAACATAGACATATGTTCCCCAAGGGGTAGTAAATGCAGTCTTGAACTATTCTGACTCCTTGACCATGACCTGATTATATCCAAAGAAACCATCCATCATGGACATTAACTCTAATCCAGTAACCTTCTATAGCATATTCTCCATATTAGGCAAACCATAATCGTCCTTCAAAGAATTGACATTCAAATTCCTAAAATCAACACATAACCTAATGTCACCATTCTTTTTTCTGACTAGAACCAAGTTTGACACCCAAGTAAAATGTTTGACAGGCTTGATGATGCCAGAATCCATCATCCTTTTGAGTTCATCTTGCATTTTTGGTGCCAAGGTAGGGTTCACAGGCCTTAATTTCTACCTAAAAGGTTTAGTACCTTCTTTCAATGGTATTTCATTATTGGAATAGATCCTCTCTATAGGCTTTCAAATCATCATAAGACCATGCAAAGACATGTCTAAATTTTTTGAGAAGATCAATCAAATTATTCCTAATTCTTTGGGACAAACATTTACCTATGTAAACATTTTTGGGTACTTGACTTGTCCCTAAATTTATTTCCTCCACATCATTGACCTTATCAACAAATTTAGGAAAACAAGTCCTTTCTTTATCATCAAATACCCTCTCAAGAGCAACCAATCCCCTTGGGATCCTATTTGATTTTAATTGCAAAACTTCCTTCCCAAGAACATTTTCTTTTCCATCTTTGATGTCAACATAAGTGCTGAAATCCATCTCCTGACCATCAAAATGAGATTCACACTACAAAAACCTTAGTATATCCTGATCATCAAAAAATACCTGCCAATTCTCAACATTGTATGGGATAGAAGGCCTAGGCTTACACTCAATTTTGGATATCCCTGCAAAGGTAATATCCTTTGGCCTCAAAGCTATGTTTGCTAGTAAGTCAGCCATCCTGTTTTGGCTTCTATCCACCCAATAAATACCAAAGGCACTGAAACCCTCAATTTCATCCCAAATAGCATTTCTATATTGTTTCAACCTTTGATTCTTAGATGCATACTTTGATCTAATCTAAGAAATTATTAACTTAGAGTCACCAATCACCCTAAGGTGTTTGATTCCATGTTTTGATGCTTGTCTCAAACCAATTAGTAAGGCCTCATATTTAGCAACATTATTTGTGCAAAGGAACAAGAGAATGAAAGAAAACTTGAAAGTCTTACCATTTGGGGATATCAATAGCACTCCTACTCTGGCACCTTCCTTTGAACTTGCTCCATCAAAATATAGGGTCCATAAGACATTACCTTCTACCATGTTGTTTTCATCATCAACTAGGAGGATAGGCTTGACCTTTTCCTACACTTCTCTCTCCTAAACTTGGAAAGAACCAATATCAATGTCAACAAAATAATTCATGTTGTCACCTTCATCCTCCTCAATCATATGTGGAGTTCTAGCTTCTCTTGAAACTTTCACACTTTCTCCTTCAATGCTAAAAGTAGCAAAAGACAAGTCACATTGAATACTTCCTCCCATAGAAGCACTCCATTTTCTAGATAATAACATTCCATATTAAGGAGGAATGTCAACTACAAGAACACTCATAGTTAGTTGTTTGTCAAGAAATGCTGCTAATTTATAAGGCAAAGCCTTAATGGTACCAATAACTGGTACTTGTCTTGAGTCCATAGCTTGGCATCTCCCATGAGGTGTATCAACCTTTAGTCCTAATGACTTCATGATCTCTGCAGGCATGACAGTTTTTGATGCTCCAGAATCAATCATGTAATTCTTCAATAATTTGCCATTTATCATAAGGGACAAGAAAAAAGGATCAACTGTCTCTGATGCACCATTTACAACATTTGCATTCAAAAATATCTGAGGAATCTTAGAGACAATTTCCTCATTTCTACTGTCAGGTGTGTCATCTAAAGAAGCCACATGCTTATCACCTCTATTCATTTCTTGGACCTTTATAGAAGAGGCACCATTTACCCAATCCAAAGCTTTCACCTTATGCTCTTCTATTCTCATCATTTCCAAAAGTGGAACCTTGACAGTTATTTGTGAAAGCAATTTAGTCATATCAATGGGAACATATGTATGGTTACCCATGTCCTCCTTAATCTCAGTGACATCTTTATCCTCTACTTTGACAGTCAAGTCAGATTTACCTTTGTGTAGAAACTCATCATGCTTCTAAGATATAGGAGCAACTGGTTTTGATGTCTTTGCTTTACCTTGAGGTATTGCAGCAAGTCCCATCTTCTTTTTTACTTTAACCTTACTAACAACACTAGCATCTTTCTCCTTTTCCTCATGTTGTTGTGTACTTTTTTCTGATTTCTTGATAAACATGCTACCAGGTTTACCATTTGTGCTTCCAACTATCCTATTTCTCAAATTATAATTGCTCCTAGCTTGAGTGACCATGTCTGCAGTGATTTGAGAAATTTCCTCATCAGAGGGTCTCCTTAAGGAAACATGTTCCTCACATTTCAAAGCACCACATCCAACATCATCAAACTCTTCTTCCCCTTCATCAGAGTCAACCTCATCCCATGCATGTGAAGAAGTCATTGCACAACCACTCTTATCATATTGCTTATCCTGTTCTTGGTTCTCAAATAAATCCAAAGCAATAACACAATGTTCTAGACTATGAGGAGATTGACAAGCAGTACACCATGGGACATCATCATTCATGTTAACTAAATTTCTTTGTAAAGGATCAGGAATCCTATCATCAGGCCTCTCCCTTTTAACTAGAAAAATGGGCTTGCCATCCTTCCACTGAGTATTTTATGGGTAATTATGCATTCTTGGCTGCCTGCTAAAATTATTAGGAGCTGGCCGGTCATTTGTTGCAACCTTACTGTTCCAATTTCATCAGGCTTTAGATCCTCTAAATCACTTAGAATCTATTTTAAATTATCCTCCTCCTTTGGCCTAAAATTAGCAGACCTTCCCATCTCTTTCTTGTTTTGCACTTGAGACCTATAATCATCTCTTCTCCCTAATTTTCCTGATATTCTTCTATTACTTTCTATGTTGATTGCCAACTTGTAAGCCTCCCCAAGATTTTTAGGGTTCTTATCTCTCAAAAGTTAACCCATCTTTGCATCAAAAGCATTTAAGTATGTCACAAGACACACTCTTTCATCTAATTTGATAACTTGCAGGAGCCTATGCATAGCCTTTTGGAACCTTATATTGAATTCAAGGACCTCTTCATTCTAATTTTTCTTTATGTTATTGAATTCATTCAAAATAAAACCCTCATTTGTTTTATCTCCATAATGCTCCTTGAAACAATTTTTAAATTCATTCCAAGATCCTATACTAGCATGGGGCAATCCTCTAAACCAATCCCTAGCATCCTCGGTCAGAGATTGTACAAATAATTTCATTACAACATCATCAAGCTCAACATTATAATCATCTATTACATCCATAAAAAATTTTAGATGTTCCTCACATGTGATGACATTGTTCCCACCCAGCAAACTTTGGGAGCTTCTTTCTAATTTCATCAGGAATTACATTAGGATAACCAGGAATACCAAAAAAGATAAGTTGTTTGTAGCTTTCATGAACAGGAACTCCCTGAGGTGGGTCCATTCCTTGAGATGTAGATGTCCTTGTGTTTGAACCAGTAGGAATTTTAGCAGCACCCGGAATTCCATTTGTCTGAGTTGCAAGGTTACCATGATTTCCACCTTGCCCCAAAAAGGAAGCGGCAACATTTGAAGGTCTTGAGGTATGCTTGAGAAAATCAATCTTCTTTCTTATTTCTACAACAATAGCCTCCAACTCCGCTTTCTATAGTTCTTTATCTAATATTTCTTTCTCTTTTCTAGCCTTCTCAAGGTCTGCATCTAATCTCAACCCTTTCTCTAATGGGTTTTCCACTTGAACTTGTTCATTGATTTGAACTCCAACAGCTTTCTATTTGCCTTTATCTCTAGGCCTAGTTATCTCATGTGTTTTATACACAATAGGCTATTCCTCTGCTCTTTCAGGCTCTGGGACAAAGTTAATTGCCTCCAAATCTAACAATTGTCTCATTAGCTAATCAGCCCTTATCATGGCTTGTCTTACTCTATCTTCTTTGTCCTTTTCTCTTTGTTGTCTGATAGCAACTTGTTCTTGAACTCTTCTTTCCAATTCATAGACCTCTTCAAAGATCTCCTCTAATTCTGGGAGAGTAGTCTCAGATTCATCATCTCCCACCTGAAATTCATCCTCATACTGGTTTAGTCCCAAATCAACAGCCTCTTCATATTCTGAAATATTTTCTTCTTGACTAGGCTTGGTTTGAGTTTCTTGTCTTGTGTCCTTTTTATTTCTCCAAGTATGAGAAACATTTCTTTTCTTCTTTCCTCCCCTTGTCTGACTAGGCCTAGAAGTGCTTCGAATACCTTCTTCCATTCCATCTTCAGGATGCTCCTTTCTCCGAGACCTAGTACCTCTATAACTCATTTTGTAAAAAATCTACTGACTAGCACTACTGCAAAGATGTTTGAGTCACCACCCAAGAATATTGGGAATCTCACAATACAATTTCCTCACTTAACAAATATCCAAATGAGCTTGACAAGACAAGGGACAAGAATAACCTTGTTTCTTCCAATGATGACCTATTGGTTATTATAAACTTTTGTAACATTTCCCCAGTAGAGTCACCATCTTGTTGGTGTTCAAAATGGATGCTTATGCTCTTAGGCTGCCAATATACCCTCAGGATGATTTTAGGATTGGTTAATTCCAAAATGTGTAAGGATCTTAGGGTAACTGGACCAACTATAGGGACAAGACTGCCCTCTTCACTTCTGGCTCTACAAAACCAAGGTGGGTGCACCTAACCCAATGAAAACCATACTTCACACACTAAAGACTGGGTCTAAAGAATAGATTGATAGTAAGAAAGTAATAAATGCTAACCTCACATTCATTGACTCTCCATTACTATATGGTGACAAAACCAGACAACCAAAGACTTAAAGCTTAGAAAGGTTATTGATTTTAAGATTTGGAATGTAATAACCTCTATCAATATATGTTAACAAGAGAGATACTCATTTAGGCTAGTGCTTCATCCATTGGGCAAGAGTTCTTAGACACAAAAACACACAAATTTGAGGATATCGGAGAATTCATAGCCATAAACACATTTATCCTAATCTTTACTGCTTACAAGACATCCTTACATAGACAAGGGCAAACCCATATCCCACCTAGAGCATATTTTAATCCAATACTAGATCAGAACTCAAGAGTGAAGATACATACATAAAAATAATACGTAATGAGCTAGAAAACTCAAAGCTTACTTGACTTGACACAAAGGAGAGATAAGAACTAGATATTTGTATTAAGTATGATGAATTCCTTCTATGTATACAATGAATCACAAGACACCCTGCTTGCAAATTATAGCTTAGACCTGAAACTTTCTTCTTTCATTAACAAACACTGAGTCAAAAATTATTACAAAACCCTGGGACCAAGAACTAGGGACTATTTCTGAACTTCAAAACTAGAACCCTTACAAAATCAAAAATTCAACACTAAATACCACTGGTTATCTTGGAATCCTACACAAGTTAGGATGCAACAAGCTAGGGATAACTAGGGTAAGGGTTAGGGTTTCCACCCACCAAGTAATTCAAACAAATCAAAAAATTAATACATTGGAGGGAAAACCAAGCAACCCTGAGCAATCAAATCTAAATTTAATCTTCACTTATGGTAACTCTTTTGGAACTGTACTGAAGATCAAGAAATTCCTACAAATCCATCTAATTTGACCCCTACAACATGCTTCAATCAAGTAGGCCCATCCCCCATGGTACAAAACTCTCTACAAATAATCATCAAACTCACTGGACCACACCACAACAACTGCAAATCATTTCTATTAAGTTCAGTCATTGAAACATTCAATTCTAGTCCTTTTTGTCGCTAGAAAATATTCAAATTTTCAAATCTACAGAGAATGCCTACTTTATGGTGCTTACCGATGTATCAACGGCCCACATTCAAATATGATCTTGGTTTATAGCATGACTGTTAGATGCCTTTCCCTTTCCCAAGTTATGTTTTCACTTTATAAAAATCTGGTGAATAAGCAACTAAGAAAACCTTCACCCATTCGCAAGAACTTTGAGAGCACTGCTAAATCATTTAGCTACTATGTGAACACTATTCACCAAATCGCTAAGTCCTCAGACCTTTAGCCAAAACATCACGCGAACTAGCGAAACAAGAGAGCATTTGTCAGAACCACCAAAACTTTATCTAAGCCACCAAAAGACTGAGAAAATTTACTGGGACCACAATAAGAAGATCTACGATTGTCTCAAAAGTGCATAGCCTTCCAAGATTCCATCAAATCATGAGACAACTGTCCGATTAAGGATCTTTCCTTGCCCTGACAACCTTCTAACAGGATATGAAATCAATGGTCGGCGCATCTTCGCATATGTCAAAAAAAACCCATCAAATTACACATTGACTGTTGATGCTCTATAAGTGTCAGAACCCACTAAACCTTGGAAATCCTCAGCCTCACTGATAACATGCCCAATCACACTATGTGGACCAATCAGAGAATGATAAATAAGCACACCTGGCAATGGACCCACTTGAAATAAAAGATTATGTCACATAAGAGATCAAACAGTTGGCGCATAATCTCAAGCCTCTAACACATCCCATAAGATCATACGCTTGTCATCGATCCACTCATAATGTTAGGACCCTCTGAAAACTTCAGAATCTAGGTCCCACTGACAACTACCACCGCATTAATACATGGACCAATCACAGGCCGCCATTTGTGCATATGTGTCACCTTGGACCCACAGTCTAAAACACCATGTCATAAAGAGAATCAATGAACGTCATGACATTGCATAGCTCTGAAAAATCCCTTGTGCTTTAATGACAACCATCAGATTGAGATGGTGTCAAAGAGACGGGCCTAGGAAAGACTAAGCTGGAACATAGGAAATATTAAGGCGCAAACCTAGGGAAAATTAAAACCGACGGGCCTGCAGACTTAGGAAAAAATTAACTTGGGAGACTTACACAAATCAGAAATATTAAAAGGGGCTCGAAAACCTTTAGTCGCAAGATCGCATGACATGAAAAAGGTTCATTTGATCATGCAACAAAAGGAGAACAATTTAGCACATGCGCTTAGGAAACTTAAGTGGCCAGAATAAAGTAACATCAAATTAGAATAGGGCCAGGGCATTTTAGGGCTTTTTCACTACAACGGCTAGTTTTTCAAAAATTTCACCTAGGGTTTCAAGCCAGAGACCTGAAAACAACTGCAGAGACCGACAGAAAAAAAAAAAAAAAACTAGAGCCATGAAAATTTATCAGGTGCTAACACAGTCCAAATAAAAATAGTGCTTAGTACCACTGGACTGATGCAACTTTCTACATCACTACTCAAAAGTAGGATGGGGCATAACCCCAAGCATATCTCTCAAATACTCAAATGTATCTTTAGGTAAAAGGATTTCTAAAGAAAACTGCTATTTGTTCCTTTGTGTTGATATACTCAAGTCCGACTTCCTTCTCTACAACTTTCTCTCTTACAACATGATACTTTATAACTATATGTTTTCTTTTAGAATGTAACATAGGATTATTACACATACTTATTATGCTTGTGTTATCACAGTGTATGATAATAGGTTCATTAAACCAGCCTTCCTCCAAGAAAAAATGCTCCGCCACTTGTACTCTTTTTATCATCCATACTACCTCCCCAATTTGCATTTGTATATACACAGAGTAAATTCATTTGATTTGTCATACCACAACCCAAAATCAGTTGTTCCTTTCAAATAACTAAGTATCCTCTTTACTGCTACATAATGTGATTCTTTAGGATCATCTTGAAATCTCGCAACAATTCCAACTGCATTAGCTATATCTGGTCTTGTATGAGTTAGATATTGAAAACCTCCAATCATAGATTTGTACTTCCTTTGTTCAACTATGGGAGTCTCATCTTTGCTACATAACTTATGACCAGTTACTATAGGTGTACCAAAATGCTTACAATTTTCCAAGCCAAATCTCTGCAATAAGTCTTTCAGATACTTAGTTTGAGATAAGAAAATATCATCACTGTTCTACACAATCTGCAAACCCAAGAAAAATTGCATTTCTCAAATCATGCTCATCTCAATTTTTTTCTTCATTTCATCAGCATATTTATCACTTGCTTCATCCTCACCTCCAAAGATTATATCATCCACAAAAATAACAACAATCAATAGACCATTCTCTATTTCTTTTAGATATAAGTTACTATCTGTAGTATCTTTAGTAAATCCTAATTTTTCCAAATATTTATCCAACCTTGCATACTAGGTTCTAGGTGCTTGCTTTAGTCCATATAGTGCTTTTTTCAACTTGGAAACCATATCTCCTTCTTGATTCAAAGGAAAACCATTAGGCTTCTCAATGTAGACTTCTTCTTCTAATTTACCATTTAGAAATGTCAACTTCACATCCATATGATACACTTTGAATTTCTTATAATTTGCATAAGCTAAGAACATCCTTACTACTTTGATTCTTGCAATAGGTGAAATTTTTTCTTCACAATCTATACCTTCTTGTTGTGAGTATCCTTTACATACCAATCTTGCTTTGTTTCTTACAACTTCACCTTGTTCATTCATCTTGTTTCTAAAAACCCATTTAGTTCCAATAACATTTTTGTCCTTAGGTTTGGGAACCAATTCCCAAGTGTTATTCTTCTCAATCTAATCCAATTCTTCCTTCATTGCTTGAATCCAATGATCATCTTTGCAAGATTCATAAGTATTCTTAGGTTCAATCTGAGAAATCAAACATAATTCTTCATGTACATTATTTCTTGTCATAACTCCTTTGTCTTTGCTCTCAATAATTTGATCAATAGGGTGATTCCTTATCAATTTATTATTTGGTGTTACTGTTTCAACTCTTGCTTCAATTCTTGGTTCTTCTCTTTGTTCCTCATCATGAATCTCATTCACAGATCATTTTTAGTTTCATAAAACAACTCAACATTTTATTGATTGGTTTTAGGATAGGCTTCTTCATCTGAATCATAATCAAGTATTATTTCCTAAATTCTGAACTTTTCATCCACTTTAACATTTTCTCTCTCAACAATAGTCTTAGTTCTCTGATTAAAACATCTATAAGCTTTTCTTTTCAATGAATAACCAAGGAACATACCCTTCATCACTTCTTGGATCAAACTTACCGATGTCGTCATATCTCTTAATGTAGCATTTACTTCCAAAGATTCTAAAGTATTTTACTGAAGGTCCATGTCCAAACCATAATCCATAAGGAGTCTTGTCTATGTCTACTATGATCTGAACTCTATTTATTGTATATAATGTTTTGTTTACTACTTGTCTCCAAAATATCTTCGCTACATCATTCTCAAACAACATATACCTTGTAGCCTCAGTTACATACCTATTTCTTCTTTCAGCAATACCATTTTGCTCAGGTGTTTTACGAGCTGAAAGTTGTCTCTTAATGCCATTCACTTCACAAAAAGTGTTAAACTCATTTGAAGTAAATTCTCCATCTCTATCATATCTTAGACATTTAATCTTCATTCCTGATTCATTCTCAACTCTATTCTTAAGCAATCTAAACTTATCAAATGCTTCTAACTTTTCTTTAAGAAATGCTACCCACATCATCGTAGTAAAGTCATCAACAAGAATCGTAAAATACCTTTCACCATAGAATCCTCTTGTTCTTGTAGGACCACTCAGACTTGTATGAACAATCTCCAATTTTGTTTTTGTGGTGAACTTCTTGCTAGAAAAAGAAATTCTCTTTTGTTTTTCCATAACACATTCCTTGCACACCATGTTAGTAGGTTTCACAATCTTAGGCAAATCTCTTACTACAAATGTAGTGCTTTCTTTCACAATGTTATCAAAGTTTATGTGACAAAATCTTTTGTGCCATAACCAATTTTCATCAACCTTAGAGTCAAACATGTTGAATCTTAGTAGGATTCAACTGAAATACATTACCTTAGGTTCTTGTTCCTATACCAATCATCTTACCATCCTTATACGTGAAAATACAAGTCTTTCTTGCAAACCATACCTGATATCCCTTATCAACTAACTATCTAACACTTAAAAGATTATGTTTCAATCCATCCACAAAGTAGACATCATTAGTGTTAGCCTTTCCATCAACAGTAATAGATCCTATTCCTTTTATACAATAGTGTGCATTATTTCCAACTCTAACTATTCGTCCATCGTAGTTGTTAAACTTGATAAAATTATTCATATCACTAGTCATATGATGTGAACAACCACTATCTATGATCCAAATAGTTTTCTTTTCAACTTGTGACACCAAAGATTTTTCTTCTCTGACTTATATTTCATAATTTTCTTCTTTTATTGCAACAAATCCTATATCATCACTTTCATTATCACTTTCACTTAAGAATTTTTCTATAGTAACTTCAAATTCTTCATCATTCACATAGTAACATTATTTAGGTCTTCTAGGCTTAAATTTCTTCTTGTATTTCTTCACTCTCTTAGGATATTTAGAAGAAAAATTGCCATATTCTTAACAAGTCCAACATTTAAAGATCTTCTTACCTTCTGGTTCTCTTTTCACAAGCAAGGTAATTCACTCTTCAATTTTCATGTCTTCTTCAGATTTAGATCTGCTACTGCTAGCATAATCTCCACTAACACTGGCACTCCTAGACAAAGTAGGGCGAAGACTAAGTGTACTGAAGGCAATCTCAATCCTGGGAAAATCTTTGGATTGTTTCAAACTTATCTTTGTTGCTTCCAATCTTCCAAGAGGATTCTCTCTAATAAACTTCTTAGTACAAGGTATGACTTGTTCAATCATTTGTGTTGTCTTCTTAAATGTTGGAGTCGAGGTTTTCAAGATCTTCCATATGATCTCATCTTCATCCTTATTTCCTTCACAAGATTTGATACCTACAATAATCTTTGATATTCTGCTAATATAACTTCTAACAGATTCATCTTCCATTATTTTAGCTTCTTGAATAAACATATCCAATTTTGTAATTTGATTCTCTTAGCATGTTTATCACCTTCAAAAGTAGATTCCAAAGCCAACCAAATTTCATGAGATGTATTTAAATATTTTACCTATTTGTACTCATTCTCAGAAAGAGCTGACAAAAGTGTTTCTCTAGCAAGTATGTTACACATGAATAGATCTCTTTCTTTTTTCAGTGCAATCCTATATCTTTTCTTCTTCAATGATAGTTTTCTCATTCTTTGTCAATACTAATATCCTAACCCTAAACATAGTAGATGTGTCTTCATCTTCTCTTTCTAGCTATCATAGTTAACTCCATTAAACTTAGGACTTTCTTTTCTAAAATGACTCACCATGGATCTCCTTAAATTGTTAAGCTTCTCCTTCAAGGACCTAATGCTCTGATAGCAATTGTTAGAAAGTAAAGTCCACCAAGATAACTAAGAGGGGGGGTGAATTGGTTATCTAATTAAAATAACTCTTATTAACCTTATTAAATCTGAAACATTAAATTAACATAAACATCAACCATAAAATGATAACCATACAAAATGATACTAGAATTGTTAACAAGGGGACCTATTTATCATAGAGTAAACCCTGATGGGGATGGTACCCACAAAAGATGTACTAATATGAAAATTCCTTGTGAGAGGATGGACCTATTAGGAGTCTATGAAATATATTCAGTACATATCAATCCTTGTGATGAGACTTTGAATCCCTGTGAGGAGATTCCAACCCTGTTCGGAGTTGTGGAAGATAGAAGGACCCACTGTCCAAATAACAAGGAAAGATCACCGAACACACTATCCAACTAATCTTTGTATTATCCAAATAGAATAATACCAAATATAACTGATCTTCACAACTTTTCTTCTCTCCCCTGACCATGCCTATGCCACACCAAATAATTTCCAGATCTCAACACCAAGTCTACAAACTTCGCATCACATAACAATCCCTTAGATCACTTACTCACATTATTTCATACTTCACAACTTGTTTTCTCACATGATCATACCTAAAATTAAGGAAACAATCCTTCTTTTGTACTGCACTCAATATTCCATTATTAAGTCGGCCAATTAGGCTTTACCAATTACAAAATATAAAACAATACACGTTACATAATATTTCCATAATTACATAACATTGCCAGCTCATAAACTTAATAAATCTTCACACATAAAACCTCTAACTATGCTGACTTATTCAGGTCACCTTTATAGTGTTTTTGGCCTCTATATAACTCCACTTGTCTAGATTCTATCCCTGTTAGGATATATAATCCGATCATCACAAACCACTTCTCGGGAACTCTATTAGGATATAGTCTTCACTAGATCTCTTATAACTGACACAAATACTTGAATTTCCATATGCGCTCTTGACCATATCATCAGGACACTATGAGAAAGACATCCCCAACTCTGCATAACATCATATGCAATTCTTTGTGCTCGCTAACTCAAACTCTATTTGCTACTCTATCAATCTTCAGTATAAACAATATACTGACATCAATGACAAACATAGTCATGAATGCAATATGTGACCACTCCAGTAATGTTAGAATACTCCCACATGGGACATATTCAACATTCATGCTAACAATTAATGCTCATGATATACATCTAAGGTTAGGGACTACTTTTCCTACTCTCACCAGTCCTATCATAACTAAGGTCACCAATGAAGAAGCCCCAGCTGAGGGAGCACAAGTCGAAGCTCCTCATGCTTCCAATCCACAACCTCTTATAGAAAAGACACCACCATTTCTTCAAAGGTTCAATCAGAATAGTGATCCACCCTAAAGTGAATCTACCATTGAACTATTAAACCAGTTAAAGTAAATGAGTGTTAAGATTCCTTTATTGGATGCTATAAAAGAAGTACCCATCTATAACAAAACCATTCAGGATGCATGCATTAAAAGGCCTTATAGAAAATGAAAAGACCCTAAGATTGTGCATGTGTTAGGGAAACTTTCTAACCTCATACTTGAGAAATTGTCCTGCCCAAATATTCTAATCCTAAAAGTCCTACTATCACAGTCTCTATTAAAGGGGTGCAGGTAAAGAATACTCTACTAGACCTTGGGGCAGCCATAAATGTCATGAATAGAGATGTCATGTTATAGTTACATATTGATAATTTAAGAGAAATATCCACCATACTGTAGCTAGCTGATAGTTCAACAGTCAAACCAGATAGGATGGTGGAAGATGTGGTCATAACCTTCTAGACTCATGGAAATACCCAGCTGACTTGGTTATTTTCTCACCAAAAGACACCCTAGGTAGATATCCTATTATACTTGGTAGACCATGGTTGGCCACAAAAAATGCCTATATAGCATGTTGGTCAGGGAAGATGACAATATCTTATGGCATATCTACCAAAAGGCTAGCACTGTATTCCCCTACTCAATCCCAGTTAGGAGAAGATGGAGCTTTATAACCAAATGTAGGTGATAATAAAGAGGAGATAATTTCAATAAGCCATATTATGATGATTGACAGGGATCCTTTTCTAGCTACTCAAGAAGAAGATTGCATCTTGCATGCCATTCTTTCTAATGATTATAGACTGAACTCCCAAGTTTGTAAAGGTGACTGATGTCCCTTACAAACCATTTTACCACCTCAATCATCATCCAAATTTTCTATGGCCACAAATTATTTACATACATTACTACCACATGATATTTAGTCAGCCAACTTTCCTAAGATGGTCATGGTAGACAAATTTGAGAAGGTAGAGATCAATTATGGGAAAGAGCTAAATATCATCAAGTGCCTCACTAGATCCCAACAAGATAATATGCTTAAGCTATTAAAGGAAAACCAATAAGTATTTGCATGGGACTATACTGATATGAAAGGGTTGGACCCCATGCTTTGTACTCATAGAATATACATCAGTTCAAAATATAAACCTGTTAGGAAAGATCAAAGGATGATCAATCTTGTTCTTAGGGATATTGTCAAAACAGAATTGCAAAAGCTCTTGAACATTGGCTTTATCTATCCTATTTCTGATAGCCAGTGGGTGTCACCCTTAGTTATAGTGCCTAAAAAAGGAGTAAACTGGAGGTTATGTGTAGATTATACAAAACTCAACAGTGCAACCAAGAAAGATCACTTTCCATTTCCCTTCATTGATCAAATTTTGGATAACCTAGCTGGGAAGAAGTAATTTTCCTTTTTAGATGGATTTAGTAGATACAACCAAATAAGGATAGCACTAGAGGATCAAGATAAAACTACCTTCACATGTCCATGGGGAATATTTTCATATTCAGTCCTTCCATTTAAATTATGCAATGCACCAGCTACATTCCAAAGGGTTGTAATTAGTATCTTTTTGGATATCTCCACAAATTGCATGGAAATCTACATGGATGATTTCACAACCTATGGTACCACCTTTGAGGAAGCCCAATGTAATCTAGAAAAAGTACTAAAAAGATGTCAAGAATATAACTTATCCTTAAATAGTGAGAAGTGTTATATGATGATGACAAAAGGTGTAGTTTTAGGCCATTATATTTTCTCACTTGGAATCCAAGTAGATCCTTCTATGATAGAAGTAATTACCACTCTACCAACCCCCCAAAAGCAAAAGGATGCTAGGAGTTTCCTCGGGCATACAGGGTATTACAAAATATTTATTAAGGACTTTAGTCAAATAGAAGCTCCCTTGTATACCCTACTCAAGAAGGAAGTAGAGTTCACATGGAACTCTGAATGTGATGGATCTTTCCAACAATTGAAAGAGGTTTTAACAAAAGCACTAGTCTTAAGGGGTCCTAATTGGTCTCTACAATTTCACATACATACTAATGCATCTAGCTATGTTGTTGGAGTGGTGCTTAGGCAAAAAGAAGGAGCAGATGAGTATGACATTTATTACATTAGCAAGAACCTGCAATATGTTGAACTTAATTACACTGTAACATAAAAAGACTTGCTGGCAGTTATCTATGCATTAAATAAATTCAGGCACTACATAACATAATATGAGATTTTTGTTCACACAGATCATGTAGCAATTAAGTACCTAATGAACAAACCCTCTGTCACATGAAATTTAGCCAGATGGTTACTTCTTATGCAATAATTGATATCCAAATTATGGATAAGCTAGGAAGAGAAAATGTAGTGGAAGATTTTTTGTCTAGGTTGCAAGTCACAAATGATCCTAAAGCCATTGACGATAGTTTTCCAAATGAGCATCTTTTTTCTATTTTAGCCCATAACCCCTGGTATGTTGATATTGCAAATTATTTAGCTATAGGAAGGACTTTGGCCCACTTCTCTCCAAAAGACAAAAGACTACTAACTGAAAAGAGTTTTAACTTCTCTTGGATAGCAGGTTATGTTTTATACAAGACCTGATTAGGTGATGAGGTGTGTTAGGGAGGATGAGACATATGATATACTAAATGTCTGCCATGATGAGCCTTGTGGTGGCCATTTTGCATCAAAATGGACAACACTTAAAATCCTCAACATAGGATACTATTGGCCCATGTTACACAAAGATGTTGTAAGATACACTAAGAAATGTGATCACTATCAATGAATGGGTTGGCCAACCAAATTAGATGAAATGCCATTATATCCTCAGGTAGTTGTAACTCCTTTTAATAAATGGGGACTTGATTTTGTAGGACCAATTGAACCTTCATCCAATGGGATGTCTTACATTTTGGTCTGTATGGATTATGTCACTAAATGGGTTGAAGTGAAACTTATGAAACATACCTGAGATAGTAAGGTAGTTGAATTCTTCTATGAAGTTATCTTTGCTTGATTTGGTGTGCCTAGGGAAATAGTAGCAGATTAGGTAGCTCAATTTACCTCTACCTTAATCAATGCATTGGTCAAAGAGTATACCATAAGGCATGGTAAGTCTTCGCCCTATCATCCATAAGCCAATGGGAAGGCTAAGATAAGTAACATGGAAATTGATTCCATACTCACCAAGACAATATTAATTCACAAAAAGGATTGGGCATTCAAGCTTCCTGAAGCCATTTGGGCATATAGAACAACATGGAAATTGACCACAGGGTTCACCCCATTCGAGTTGGTCTATGGAAAATTTTTTGTCGTGCCTATTTATTTTGAGCATAAAACCTTGTGAACTACACTTTAAATGAATATTGATTTGGACCAAGCCCAACAGGACCAGATTCTATAGCTCAATGGACTAGATGAACACTAAAAATTTGCTTTGCACAATACTGAACTGATTCAAAAAAATTGCAAAAAGTGGCATGATAAGTTCATTAAAGACAAGAAGTTTGAGGTTGGTGATTGGGCACTGCTTTATGACTCCCATTACTACCATACCCTCAGGAAGTTTCAAACCAAGTGGTTCAATTCATATGAGGTTTTCATCATCTTCACCAATGGAGTTGTGCATCTTTCCACAATTGATCTTGTTCACTTCAAGTTACTTTTCAATGGTCAAAGACTCAAGTTGTATTAGAAACCTCAAAGTCAAGAAGAGTTCCTACAGTAATTCTAGTGAATTGTGTCACACACTTCTCCTACAGCCGACAACACCATACCACGTGTTCGACTCCCGTCATCTTTGAAATTAATTAACCAATCATGTAATGCCCCCGCCAAGGAACCTAGGAGATATGAACCTAAAACATGCTACTAAGTTTGCATAATAATTTTTTTCTTAAATATTTACAAACAATGATGAATAAACAAGTAGAAGTAAAACATAAATTCCATAGAAACATAAATATAAATATAATCTCCAAAGTAGATTACACATCTCAAGGGTTCCTTGACGTAGAAACTACGAAATATAACAACAACCATAATTACATATTACATCATAAATTACAACTGAATGATAAAATACATATACTCACCAACATCCACTGCACATTTCACAGGGTATGTGATTATAATAAATTACAAAGTCCAACTAGAAAAGTACAAGATCAAGAATAGAACTCCAAGAAGATAGGAAAGGAAGTAACTACAACTAGGATCATCCAGCACTAAAACAAGGATGTTAGAGTTTCAAATGGTAAAAGAATCACTACCACCTAACCTTGTGGAAACTTGTGGTTCCACTCCCATCATGTTGAGGAGATAACATCAAATCCCATACGGATAACAATACCATATGATCAGGTAGACTAAGTAAGGATCCTAGAAGATCCTATCTGAAAGGTACAACTCATAATTAAAAGGTACACATAATAATCCCAGAGGCAACTGACACATATAGGAAACCTTGAATGAAATCAGGGAAGTGTCATCATATGAGTCAACTCTAAGGTCACCTGGTAGCCTCTCTGGACTCTGGCCTCTAGTGACTCTATGCAAATCAATAGTCCTCCCATGCAGACAAGGAAAACCAACTATGCCAAACTCACCATCACTATTGGACGGGCAAGCATCTTCTCCCACTCTCATCCTTAGCCTATACTAGCACTCAAGGCATGGGCAAGGAATCATTATCTTATTAGTTTATTTTAATCCCCATTTAATTTAATGTTATCACTTGATGAAGTAACCTACTAAGGATACCTAGGTAGCCACTTCCGGGTTCTAGCACCTCCAAAGTAAGCCACTTCCCTTTTAACACCTAGATAACCTACCCTAGGTTTAATAATCTCAAATCATGACTCTAAGTGAATATAATCTCATAATGTCCAAAATTGGTTCCAAGAAGTAACATGAACACACAATACAAATTCCATCATCAAAAAAACTCCATAAAGGTTGGGTCACATTTGATCAATTTCCATTCAAGTATGCAAAATAAAGAAACATAATCAAGAAATCTCTATTCCCGCCTCTAGTAACAGTCCTACTGGGCTGACATACTAATTCCCTTTACACCACAAACACAAAAGATAAATAAAAAGACAAACAATAGAATTTAATTCAATAAACTAATTTGCAAATTATATCACAAAATTAATTTATCCAATAATTGCTAATAGACTATAATTACATTAAATACAATTAAATTATAACCCTACAAATCAATTTACAACATCCACAAAATAAATTGACTAGGAATTAAAATTACTAACCCAATATAATTTCATAGTCTAATTAAATTAACTAATTTAAATAATCATGTCAACCTCATCTAAATAATTTATCCAATTGAAGTAAATAAGCAATAAATACATGCATAATATGTCCAATCAGAATATATAAACATACTAGAAAATGCATTCCTATCTAATTATATACACAAAATACATAGACATCTAACTGTCATCTTAATACTACAAAACAAAATCTTCCAAATTTAATATTTAATTATCTTATATATATATATATATATATATATATATATATATATATAGACACACACACACACACACACACATATATATATATATATACATATTTTAATAATTAATAAACACTGAAAATCAAAATAATCATTAATAAACAACACTAAAATAAAAAAAATTCTTTAAAAAAAATACCATAACTTTCTCGTGGGGGGACCCACGGTTGTCAGCTCAGCAACCCAAAAGGGTCTACCGGCACAACAACCCATGTGAATTGTCGGCATGACAACCCATGCAAATTGCCAACAGACAGCCCGTGCAAACTGTCGTGAGGCAAGGGAGTGTGGGGTTGGCCCACCACCCCAAACCAAATATAATTTTTTTAATTTTTATTTTTAAAAATTTAAAATTTAAAATTTTTAAATATATTTTATTATAATATTTTTTTAATATATATATATATAATATAAATTACACCAGTAATTTAATATTGTTTTAAAAACAACAAGCTAATTTTCTTTATTTTATTTTTTTGAAACTTGAGAATACTAAAAAAAATGAAGAATAAAGAAGTTATATTTTCTTTCAAGAGGTTTTTTTTTTTACCGGATAAGAAATAATCCAACATGCACATTTTCTTAGAGACAGACAATTTGAAAGCCCTTATTGTATAATCAATCTAGGTATTTTCTAAATCATTTTCTAGGATTTAATTTATATTTTCTTTTCAATTCAATTGTCAGATCTAAATTTCTTTCAAAAAATTTATCGTTAAATCGAGCCTAGGGTTTCCAAACAAATAATATTTCACAAAATTTTCAACAACCATTCATTCCTATCTATTCCATAAATTCAAACCCTAATTGAAAATCAAGCAAGAATAAAAAACATGGATTGCATGTAAACCATAATTCCCTACAACCGAATTCCAGAATTTTTACAAGAAGAGAAAACACATGAAACAATCCCAAACATCTAGATTTGATAGGCACGAAGAATACACTCCTTTCAAAATACAAAAATACAATCACAAAGGTTATCAAACCCTACCTCAAACACCAAAAGATAAATTGATGATGACCAGAAACAAAAACAAATCCAAGCTTTCAAAAAATTGCACCCAAATTGAAAAATTTTCACCCCAAAATTCTCCAAACTTGTGTGTTAAGAATAATGGCCAAACCCTCACAATATAGTAAATTCAATTCCACATGCAAAGGTTGGAACTCAACTCCACAGAGAGCCTTGTTTACATCAATTCCTAATTTCTCTTAATTTTAGTTCAGAACTCAAGTCCAATTTTCTAATTGCTCTTGTTGAAAACACTTAACTCAAATTTGACTAATTCTTTTAATTTAATTTATTCAATTTTGATTGTGTAACTTAATGCATTATAATTAATTTAAATAATAACATTTAATCTACTTTAATTTTCCACATGCTATTTAATTTCTAAATTAATAAATATTTTTTATTTGAAAAAGTTAAATTTACAGCTAATTAAAGCTAAAGTGAATGTATTTAATTAATTCTCATTAATTAAATAATTATATTTTCACAATAAGCCTTTTAATAAAAAAATCATTAAATTTAATAATTACATTTAATTAATTTTTAATTAATTAAATACTCTCATAATTAAATAGCCAAAAATATGAAAAATCTAATTTATTTAAATTACACAATTAATCTAAATAAATTATTTAATTATAGCAATCACATCAATAACAAAAAAAACAATTGAACTTAAAGAACCACAACCATGCTCAAGGAAGGGACTATAACTCACGTCACCTGGATGAGTTTGGAAAGGGTGAAATATCAAAATCTTGTCCACTATTTTAGGACAATAGAATGGCTTAGGTTAGGATTTGGATTTGAATATTATCTCCCCTATTTTACCATTGACACTAGCAATAGGGCATGCTTATCCTGACAATTCAAGGAAGTTGATGCTTGGTACCTGCAAACCTGCATACAAGACCAACATATATATATATATATATATATATATATATATATATATATATATATATATATATATATATATATATATATAACAAGCAATGGTGGGGATCAGGACATCGTGTGGATCCCGCAAGAAGGTAACTATGATTTCATCCCTTAACCATATCAAACACGTCATACATGAAGGTAAAATCATACATGATCACCATACACATGTAAGTACGGGGTAAGTATAATCATAATCATAAGTATTTTTTTTAAACATAAAAATCATCATCATAACTAACATCATCTAACTACATCAATATAACAACCATAATTATCTATTTATTAAAATCACCATGTAGTGTCATACATCCAAAACCATATAATAACCAAATTATCAACGCACGCATAAAAGTGGCTTAAAAGAGTTTGGCAATATAAAACTAAAAAGAAAACTATGGGTGGGCACTACAAATCACACCATAATAAATCTTACATGTTATGTGCGAGACCTTTTCTTCATCATAATCAACCATTCCACTTTCTCTCTCTCTCCACCCAATCTGTGTCGCAATCTATCACATTCACACCTATATCTAAAATAGTCATTTCATTTATGATTTCTTTGCTCATGCACAGTAAGTAGCACTCCTCCTATTTATTGCATGTGTTATTTCATTAATTCACTTTGATATTATGGCTCTATGTATTAAATTCATTCTTTTTGAGGTGACAATTCGCACAATAGTGGGAACTATTATTTTGATAAGTTGAGGGGGAAGCAGTCTAGTTAGTTTGTTCAAATTACAGCCCAGTTCAAATTTATACATGTATGTGTCATAATGAGGATGTCCTAGTCAGATTGCAAAGTACTCTACATATTACATGCAATAAATAGAACACACTGCAATATGGTATAAACAACCTTACAAATCTATGACACACCATAATTGAATGCCTTCCATAAAAGGTGGTCGATTGCTTATTATTTTATCATTGTCATTCTCATACTGTGATAAGACCTAGACAATTAAGCCTTCAAAATATTGTCTAAAAATGAATCTA
This sequence comes from Chamaecyparis obtusa, assembly GCA_027943335.1. Classification (NCBI taxonomy): domain Eukaryota; kingdom Viridiplantae; phylum Streptophyta; class Pinopsida; order Cupressales; family Cupressaceae; genus Chamaecyparis; species Chamaecyparis obtusa. The sequence goes on from BSBK01009282.1 coordinate 672,929, forward strand.
GTTTGTCATCTCCAATAATTGCATGCATATGTTTATTGTGTTGTGTGCTAAAATGTTGACACACATCTATGAGTCATTATATCCAAGATTGCTCAAGAATGAGGTCTCAAATGGTGGCTCATAGCTCTCTATTCATGGAGTGCAAGGGTTTATAATGGAGGCCATCAGATTAGACCTAGTTTGTGCCCATGCAAGTACACCATAAAATGAGAGATTCAAAAAGGAAAAGCAAGAATACTAGTCTCCATGATCATCAAGTATGCATGCAAATGAAAATGAAAGCTATTCTATATGATAACAATGCATGAAAGCAAACTAATATATGAAAGGAAATGCTTATGCAAGATTATTCTATGAAAGGAACTATGAATCTAATCTAATATGCAAGTACAATATTAATCTAAATGAATTTTCATGGGGCATGAGAGAAGAAGACAAGAAAAGAGAAGTTGCAATATCCAAGCTCAAGTGCTCAAGAATCTTCTCCAAAATCGCCCTCCAAACCTGCAGCATAACAATAGTTAAAATCTTCTATCTCTAAATGAGAAGGAGAGGTCTCCTTATAAAGGAAAGTGGATGGTCAAAGATTAAGAGGCAAAAAGAAATGAGCAATGGTGGAGATTAAATCTTGGTTGATCCATGTGCTTAAGATTCTCAAGAGGAAAAATCAATGGACATGGTTAAGAGGCAAAAAGATGTGTGGAAGAGATTAAGAGGCAAAAGGAGATTCCACTCATCTTGGAAAGTGTGCATTCAATGTGTAGACAAAAAGCCTTTTTCTTTTTATTTTTATTTTATTATTTTTAGCAAAGTTGTTTCCATTATTTAATTAAAAGATTTATTTATATATTTAAAAGAGATTTGTTCTTTTAATTAAATGTGCCTTAGGATAAAGTGATTTTATTATTTAATTAAAATATATTTTTATTTAATTAAAAGGGAGCATGTTCTCTTAATTAAATAAAACTTAGGATAAAATGATCAAACCTTAAGAAATATTGAAATAATTGAATTAATTATGATTTGATCAAGGAAATTGATTTAAATTGAAAATATTGCAAGGCATTGATTCAGGAAATTGATAAATTGATGAATGGGGGCCCAAAGTCTAGGTGACCATTTTAGGGTGCATACATTTTCCCCTCTTTGACTAATGTGTGATCTTTATGGGAACACATGTAGTCAAAGAATGAAGTTGAAGTGTGAGATCAATTTGGGATCACAAAACAACCCAGATGTGTGATCGATGGATGGGAACACATCAGGACAAAGATAACTTGATTGAAAAAGACAAGGCCAACACCCCTGTAAATAGGTAATTGTCAAGTCTCAAGCAAGGTTTCCCCAAGCCACGTAATTGATAGGATTGATAAAGCTAAATCAAGGATTGAAATTTGATAGGTACTGCCCCCTCATGATCGAAATCAAAATGAGATAGAGGAGAAATAGTAAATTGAAAAATTTGATCAAATCAAACTAAAGATAGGGTTCTTGATGTAAGATGAAATATATAAGGATCACAAAACCAAGGTAGATCATCAAGCATGAAAGATTATGCCCCAAGGTTGAATGAGAAGAAAAGAAGTGAGGTGAAAGTGAATGGAAGATAGAAGTTTGGAAGAGGTGAAAAGAAATGGAGAGAAGAAAGAGAAGTTACCTCAAGAAAGAGAATGCCTCAAAATCAATCAACTGTTTAAGATAGGAAATTTTGATTGAGATCATGAAAGAAGATAAGGAAATGAAGATCAAAACATGACCACAGTTGATTAAAATTTCAAAAGAAAGATGAAGGAAAACCCTCTCAAACTCCTAATGCAGCCTAAAAAATGCAAATTAAAATGAAGTCTAACAATGCAAGCTACATGAAAATGCAAAGGTGTACTTGCAATAGAGAAACTGTAACATCGGATTTTTTGGTCATCATTCATTAGAGAATGTTAAGGAACTTATTTTCATCATTGGGCCATTATTAACGGACATTGGAAAATCACACAATTATCACTAGTCACAAGCGCAACTATGAAGATATGAATGTGATTTATATCGGATTAGAATGTGGAAAGATTCTAACATAAGCATCAAAGACATAAAGTTCAATATGACTTCGATGTTAGCTTACCCAATTTAATGTAGCAAAACCACGCTCACATCAAGGCATAGATGTCGAGATGACCATAAGAACTGTTGTGCAAAAATAGTCAAGGATGATGCCTCAAACCTCCTAAGTGTTTCAAGGGAACAAAAAGAGACACTCCATAGCTTAAAGACCACACCCACAAGAAGAAATATAAAAATATGTCCCATGCCCCAAGTCCTCTAGCTATGCATCCTGGAGAGACTCATTATACAAGGACACTCAATGAAAATCAATAACAGTTAGCACACAAAGAAAAGATCATGACATAGCTCAAATATTAAGTGTTGTATTTAAAAATTTAAGTGTGTTAACTAATACTGAGTTCTGAGGATAAGGATTGAATGCTTGCAAGAAGGTAAGATCACATGACAAAACTAGGTAAGACCAAACCAAAAAGTGTTGAGAAACACTCAATGCCAGGGGTTGTGTTGAAAAACACAGTTGGGGTGGTGTTGAAAAACACCATTTGCAAGGTGTCCTAAAGACTAATGTATTTTTTATATTTTTGCTACCAAGGTGCCTGTTTCCAGGTTTTCACCAAGGCACTTTTTCTATTTTTTTTATTTTTTTTTGTATTTTTGAAATATATAATTTTTTTTGGAGATACATCAAAATGCCTATTGCTAGGTTTTCACTAAGATGATCATTTTTTCAGGACATTTTCCAATTTTTAGAATTTTTAACAATATATCATTTTTTTGGGATTTTTTCAGGATCAATAAGTATGTACAAACGATGCCCCTAGACAGAATGAGCATCATGGATAGAACTTCTTTAGGTGCAAGACATTGATAGGATCAGGAAGTTGCTCTCCCTCTGTAGTAGATAATAAATAAGCACCTATCCCAAAAGTTGTTGTAATGATGTAAGGTCCAAGCCAATTAGGTTCAAATTTTCCCTTTTGATCTCTATGTTGTTGATTCTTAGGATTTTCATGTAGGACAAGATCTCCTACTTGGAATTCTCTAGGGTGAACCTTTTTGTTGAAGGCTTTGGACATGCACTTTTGATAAACCCTCATATGGTCAAATGATGCTTGACGTTTCTCATCTAGAAGTTCTAACTCTTGAAGTCTCATGGTATGGTAGTCTTCATATGTAACTAGACCTTTGAGGGAAACTCTAAGTGAAGGAATCTCAACCTCTAAAGGTAACACTGCTTCAGCACCATATGTAAGGGCAAAAGGAGTAGCCCCAGTAGGAGTATGAATACTCGTTCTATAAGCCCACAAAGCTAGATTTATCTGTAAATGCTAATCTCTACCATTATTATGAACTGTTCTATGTAGGATTTTGTTTGATGCCTCTGCTTGACCATTTCCTTGCGGGAAGTAAATGGAGGACCAATGTTGTTTAATCTTGAATTTCTTGCAAAGTTGCTTAAGGTCCTTATTTTTGAACTGACCTCCATTGTCAGTGATAATCTCAGAAGGCACTCCAAATCGACAAATGATATGATTCAGAATGAATAGAGAGACTTTCTTTCCTTAGGCAATAGAAAGTGGGACAACTTCTACCCATTTAGTGAAGTAATCAGTAGCAGTGATAATAAACTTGTGTCCACCTGATGAGTTGGGATGAATTTGCCCAACAAGATCAAAGGCCCAGTGCTGAAATGGCCAGTGAGATATAAAAGGAATGAGATCCCTGCTTGGAGCATGTATCAGGTTACCATGTTTTTGACACTTTTCACATGACTTTGAAAAAACTACTACATCAATCTTCATCGTAGGCCAATAGTACCCCACCCTAAGCAACCTTTGGGCCATGGTAAGACCATTGGAATGTCCCCCATAGATGCCCTAGTGAATGTCAACTAATGCTTGGTCAAATTCTTCCTTTTCTAAGCATCTAAGAAGTGTTCCATCTAGACCCCTCCTGTACAAATCACTAGAGATAAGGTCTAGCGAGAGGCATTTTGGGTAAGGTTTATGTGTTTCGATCGGTTAAAAGTTTCAGGGATAATGTCATCATGAAGGTATGAGTAAATGGAACCATAATGGGATGACTCACAACTAACAAGGGTACAAATAACATAACTTTCTTGGGAGTCATAGATATGGTGATGTAGCTCTTCCACCATTAAATATGTATTCATGTTTCTCTAACTGAAGGAGTGAAGAAAGTGTAGCCATAGCATCAGCTACTTTGTTTTCTACTCTAGGGATTTGCTAAAATGTGACAAATGTGAAGTATCGTTTCAAGGAATCAACCATTTTCTTTTAAGGTACTAGTTTCTCATCTTTTGTTTGATATTGTTCATTGACTTGGTTGATTATCAGTTGTGAATCCCCATAGATGTGTAACTCGGTGATTCTCCATTCTATGGACATCTTAAGTCCATTTGTTAAAGCTTCATATTCAGCAATGTTGTTTGTACATGGGAAAAATAACTTGTAAGACTTAGGAATCATGTACCCATGAGGAGAAACAACCAACACACCAGCTCCTAAACCATTTTGCATAAAGGATCCATCAAAGAACATCTTCCATATTCTTTCAGTCATATACATGAGATGCTCATCTGGGAAGTCAACTTGAATAGGTGCATTATCCTGAATTGGGAAATCAGCCAATTGATCTACTATGGCTTGTCCTTTTATGGCTTTGCATTCAATGTACTCTATGTCAAACTCAGAAAGGATCATCATCCATTTATAAAGTCTACTTGTGAGGGTAGCCTTACTGAGTAAATACTTGAGTGGATCAATTTTTGCTATGAGGTGTATTGTGTGCGCAAGCATGTAATGTCGCAACTTTTGGGAAGCAAACACAACTACAAGGCAAGATTTCTCAATGCTGGTGTAGTTAACCTCATATGAAACAAGAGTACGACTAATGTAGTATATTGCTCTTTCTTTCCCATGTTCATCAAGCTGAGCTAGTAATGCCCCTAAGGAAGATTTTGTCATTGAAATGTATAGAATAAGTGGTTTCCCTGGGATAGGAGGCATTAAAATGGGAGGATTTGCCAAGTATTTCTTGATTTGATCTATTCTCTTTTGATAGTCCTCATTCCAAACACATTTGACTCATTTGTGTAAGTTCTTGTTAAAAGGTTGAGCTCTATCTGCCAACTGTGAAATGAACCTCCTTATGGATTGAAGACTCCTCATTTGACTAATGTTTCTAGGAGGTGGCATATCTATGATTGCTTGGACCTTTTCAGGGTCTACATCTATTCCTTTTGCTAAAATGATGAATCCTAGTAGTTTTCCAGAGGTGACACCAAATGCACACTTTTTAGAATTTAACCTTAGTTGAAATTGTTCCATGTGATCTAGAATGACTTCTAAATCATCTAAGTGTGTATCTCTTTTCTTAAACTTCACCAAGGTGTCATCCACATAATCTTCCATGTTTTTATGCATCATTTCATGAAAAATAGTTGTCATAGCTTGTTGATGGGTGGCTCTTGCATTTTTTAATCCAAAAGGCATAACGTTCCAACAATAGGTACCCCATGCACAAGTGAATGCAGTCTTTTCTTGATCTTTAGGAGCTATCTTAATCTAATTGTATCCAGAAAAACCATCCATCAAGGAATAAATCTCATAACCCACAGTCATGTCCACTATCATATCTATGTTAGGAAGTGGAAAATCATCCTTTCGGCATGCTCTATTGACATCTCTAAAATCTATGCAAATTTGAATGGATTTGTCATGTTTGGAAACTGGTACAATGTTTGATATCCATTCAGCATAGTCAAGAGCTCTTATGAATCATGCACCAAGGAGTTTCTCTAATTCTTCTTTGGCTAGAAGAGCTATGTGAGGATGCATCTTTCTCAATTTCTGTTTGACCAGTTTTACACCTGGAGCTATGGACAAGTGATGCATGATAAGATTAGTGTCCAACCCTGGCATATCTAAATAAGTCCATGCAAAATTGATCTTCTTTTTCTGTAAGAACTTAGTGTAAGCTTCTTTTTCTTGTGGTGACAAAGACTAAGCCAAGTGTACTATCTGTGGAGCCTCATCTATACCCAAATTGACTGCTTGTATTGGCTCAACAAGAACTGAAGATATGTCTTGAAAGTATCTAGGGAGGTGATCAAGTACCTCATCCTTAGGTGCCTCAGAGAGGTTTTCACCCTTGGATGCATCATTTATTTTTACTTTTTTTGGTTCTGACACTACCACACAGTGGTTTTCGCCATCAAAACTCTTATTCTTTTTATTTTCTTTTCTTTTCTTTTTATTTTGTGACTAAGGTACTTTATGTCTGGCTCTATCATGTTGGTATTCAGTTCACTGGTGGAAGAGACTACGCGTTCAATGGCATTCAAGTAACAGATTATCTCATAATCATTTTGGAAATTTAAGAGCTCGGGTTCTTGATAGCGTTGGGACCAATCAATGAGGTTAGGATGAGTAAGAGGTAAGTCAATGACTGGTTCAAGGTTGTGAATGCGAATGATATCATCTTTGGTGACCGAAGAGTTAGAGTCTATCAAGTATCCTTCTAAGTTACCCAAATCAGGATTTATCCTAACAAGTGAAGAATCGTTCACTAAGGCAACAAGTGGGTTCAAATCTTCTAATCTTACATGTGACTCATCGGCTGCTTTGAGTTGAGAACTATAAGTATGGATGACATCAACATCCATGTCAACTGTGGAAGAATCAGAGAGAGAGTCACATTCATACTCATGTGAATCTGTTTCTGAATCCCAACTAGGATGTTTACACCATGAAGGTTTGGGATGTCTTGATGTGGAAGCTCTAATATCATTAAGGGTAACATCTCTCTCCATCAAAAAAACAATATTCTTTCATTGACATTCTCTGATGGGATCTTCTACATCTGATTCTTCTTGTTCTAAGGTCGCAATTGTCACATGAGCAACTAGATTATCTGAATCTCCCCAAAGGAGGTTGGTGGAAGGGACCCAATCTTCACACATATCTTATTGATTTTTCAAATTAGGCATGTATTTAGGTTCATCTTCACTATTTGACTCACCAAGGATAGGAGCAATGCTCTTGTTATGATTTGCAAATCCTAGGCCAACCATCTTCTTAGACCTATGTCCAAGAAGAGCATAATTAAGAGGTTCATCTCTAGCATCCAATCTGTGATTAAGAGGTCCATGTCCAGGATAACCCATCTTCTTGAAAAAATTATACCCTCTTCCATAAGCCTTAGGAGAGGGAGAGAAGTTCTCATTGTGCATGTATTTCTCTTCTCTATAAATCCTGTCTTTAATAGCCACCTCTTCTTTCTCATCTTGAATAGGTACTGAGGACTCTACAAATGTGCCAAATAAAGTCATAGCTGAAGAGAAAGGTCTCATTTCTTGTGAAGGTTTGCCATAAGACCTAGGTGAAACTAGAAGCTTTGTAAAAGAGTTAAGTTGATACCCCCCTACACCAAGGTCTACCGACTTGAACTTGTCTTTGCATTTTGTTAAGATCGCATTAAAGTCTTCTACTTCTCTATTGAGGGGAACATGAGCACTTGCTAAAATTGAGTTGATAGATAAAGTGTTATCCCCCGATATACAAATCTCTACTCCATTGTAGGGGAACTTAACACATTGATGGTAGGTAGACGACATTGCTGGCATATCATGAATCCATGGTCTACCAAGTAAGATATTGTACGCAAGGGGGCCAGCATCAAAAATTTGAAATAAAATATCCTTCTCAACTTGGCCAATCCTAATAGGAAGGACAACCAACCCCTTGGAACTCCTTTCCACCTCATCATAGGCTTTGGTAGTGTTCTTCTTTCTGGTATCTATGACTTGTTTAGAATAACCCAATGTCTTCAAAAGACTCAAGGAACAAATATTAAGCCCAACACCCCCATCTATCAACACACACCTGACATGGGTTTTGTGGATCATGACTTCAATATGAAGAGTGAGGTTGAGTGGGTGACTCAGAGCTTTATCATCATCCTCTGAAAAGGTAAGGTAATGAGGGCTAGCAATATGGTTAACCATGTTTTGGAATTGATCAACATCTAAGTTGTCAGGGACATTCGTTGCATGCAAAGCATTCTCAAGGACTTGCTTGTGTCTCAGGGACAACTCTAAGAGCTCAAAGATCAAAATCTAAGTTGGGGTTCTCTGCAACTGATCCACAAGATTATAGCTCAATTTAGGATTGACTGCTAGTTTTCAAGTGACATTCTTGGATGCCACATGCTTTGGTTTACTGGGTTGACTGGAATTGGGTCCTATAATGACAACGGGACCTTGACTTCATGTTACAACATTGAGAGTTTGGGATGACATCCTAGAGTTAGGGCCCCTTAGCACCATGACAGGTTCTTCATCAAAGATAGGAGGAGATTCCATGTCTAGATCATAACCATAGGGATCTTTATTTCTCATCATATTGACATTTTCTTCTACAACTTCAAGCATATTGACAACATTCTCTGCAGCTGTGTAAGTGTAATTGATCTCAGCCTTTCCATTCTTAGATTTAGAGGTTTCCCCCTTCTCATACTTGGGCAAAGGCTCTTTGAATGCCTTATGATCAACATTGGTGTTCAATCCATCTATCTTAAGTTTTCCATTCTCAATGAGATCTTGGATGATATACTTAAGTTTCCAATAGTTTTCAATATCATGTCCAACACCATTATGAAATTTACAGAAGGCTTTCTCATCCCACCAATGTGGCTTAACATCAGGTATATAATGCTTTTTGGGATCTTGAGGATGCACAAAATTGTTGGCAATGAGTTTTTTCAAGACATCCTCATATGAATCACCAATTTTTGAAAACTGACATCTCTCTTTCTTAGGCTTATCTTGATATCTTGGCTTATGCTCTTGTTGGTTAGATGCATTGAGCTTCATGGCCTGAAAAACACTAGACAAGTGAAGAATAGCTTGATCCTTGGGTTGAGAAGAGTCCACAACTCTATCATTGACCACTTGTTTGTTCCTGTTCCAATGTAATTTTTTTCCTTTATCCTCATTAGAGTTATTATTTTGACCATTGTTGTTGTTTTTGTTGTTGGCCAAAATTCTTTATTCTTTCAAAACATCCTCAATCCTACATGTGGTTTCAATCATGGTGTCAAAGGAATCAAAGACCATTTTCCTAACTTCATGCCACATCTCAGGAACCAAGTTGCTAATAAGGATGTCAATCTTCTCATCTTCAGGAATGGTCCTAGAGTAGCAAGAGCATTGTCGTCTCCACCTTTGCAAGAAAGTGACAAAGGATTCCCCTTCATGTTGCTTTAAGCTGCATAAGTCCAACATGGTGACAGATCTTGAAAGGTTGTAAGCAAAGTGTTGGACAAATCTATGGACTAGCTCTTCGAAAGTCTTCACAGGGGGAGTTATGTTGGTGAACCATTCAATCAATTCACCCTTAATACTCCTTGGGAAAAATCTCATGAGGTACGAGTCATCTTGATGGAACTCAAAACTCATAATATAAATTTGATGTACATGATCATGTGGATCTCCAGTACCGTCATACTTGTCATATAGAGTGATCTCAACCTTTCTAGGAAATTCTTTCACGCTCACACTCTTGTCAAAAGGATTAGGACAAATTGAATCAAGCAAAAATGCACTCTTGGGTGCCAACACCTTTTCCATCATACACTTAAGTTGCTTGATCTCTTCTTCTTGGGATGGGCCTTGTTTCTTGATCTTCTTGTCCACATCAAAATTATAGGGGACCCTAGCACCCTTGTTGATCAAACTCTCTAGGAACTTATCTTTGTTTTTCTCCAAGTATCTCTCCACATACTGTTGGAAGAGTGGTTCTTGTTGTATCTTTATGAAGTCTTGAGAGTAGAGGTCAAAACTTGAGCTACTACCCCCATATTGTGAACCATGGTGAGCATGTTGTGAAGGTTTTTTTGAGTTCCTAGGAGGTGTTTTTCTCCTATAATGATTTTTTTGTGAAGCCCTTCTTCCTCTAGGGCTAGGAGATTGTGAAGGTGATCTTGAATATCTTCCACTTCATGGAGTCTTAGGAGGAGTGGGTGGAGGAGAGTTGTTTTTGTACACACTAGAAATAGTGCACTTCTCTAAATCATTTCTTCCAAGAGAATCCATGGATTGGAAACCTTGATAAATTGATTTAGAGCTCCCTAGGCATGGAGTGCAAGGGTTTTTAAGAGTGCTCTCAGCTAGAGCTATTAAGCCAATAACTTTGCTAGTAAACCATGCAATGGGAGATTCAAATGAAGACAAGGGAAAGAATGCCAATATCCTCAAGAATCAAATGAAATGCAATGCAAGCTAGATTAAGATGAATATGCAAGCTAAACTATGGAAATGAAAGAACAAGTATTACAAAGCCTCCTAGTTAAGCTAGATGAAGTAATCTAAAGCATAAAGGAAACTAAGCTAAGTATGAAGCTATGAATGCCATGATAATGCAAGAAATGAAACTAGAATAACATGTAGATGCAAAAGCCAAGAATGCTCCAAATCTTCAAAAGCTCCAAAGTGACCTAGAAAACCTGTAGCATAACATTAGCGTAAAAATTTGGGGATCTAGAATGAAGAAGAGAGCTCTCCTTTTATAAGAAATGAGAAGGAATGGACCATGGAGATTAAGAGGCAAAATATTTAATCAAGGGTGGAGCTTGAAAGAGGAGAAATCCATGTGCACAAATATCCTCCAATGAGAAAATAAGAGTTGACTTTTGTGTCCATATAAGATAAAAAGTGTTTTTTTCCTTTTTATAAAATAAGAATAATGCTTTATTTGTGAAACTTAGGATAAGAGGAAAAGTGGGGGCTTTTTATTTATTAAAAAGGGAGGGAATTCCTTTTAATAAATAAAGACTTAGGATAAGATGGTTATCCCATAGAAAATAATCGAATAAATGATGGAACTAGGATTTGATCAAGAATAAGCAATTGATGATTTTAGCAAATAATGCTAGCAAGGGGCTAAGAGTCTAGGTGACTATTTTTAGGTGTATACATTTGCCCCTCTTTGACTAATGTGAGATTGATCCAGGAACACATTATGTCAAAGAATAGATCAGCCAAGAAGGCAAGCAATAGCGATCTGACTCCAAAGTATGAAGTGTAGAGAGAAAGCAAATCCTGCATGGTCAGCCTGGTAGCGATAGTATTGAACACTTAGGAAAGAGATGGATAATACCAGAACTCGAGATGAGAACTAACATGTCAAACGCAAAGATAGATTGATCAAAGCAAATGGAATGGTCAAGCATATGCTCTGGAGAATAGCCAATAGGATATGATGTGTCTGCCCCCTCGGGATTGAAAGTGAAATCAGGTAGAGGGAATGCAAAAGCAAGAGCAACATGATCAAATCACTAGAAATCATAATCAAAGATGAAAGATGATAGAATAACCATCAAGCAGTGAAGATATGCCCTAGCAAAGAGTGAAGGAGAGATGAAATGAATGAAGTGAATGAGAGACTAGAAAGGTGAGAGAGATGGGGGGTGAAGAAATGAAGGTGCCCCAACAAAGATCAAAGAATCAAGCCTCAAATGGTCAGCCAACTGCGCAGAAGAAGGAGAAATGTGATTTGGACAATCAAGGTGAACTTGGATTTTAGTTTCGATCCTGAAATGAAGAGAAAATGAGTGTGATATGAAAGATAAGGAGCAAAAGACATGATCGAGAAAAGGAAAGGTGAGCACAGTTTGATTAACAAGTCTGTGAAAGATAAAGGAGAGCTCTCTCCATATGAAAGATGCAAAAATAACTATTATGAACCTAAGAATGCAATCTACTATGAAAAAGTGGTTTACTTGCAAGGTTACAAAGCTATTAGACTCTAATATTCATCATCGATCGTTATTGGTAGCGTCACAAGATAATACAATACACACTAGCATAACTATGAGTATATGAATATGATCTATATCAGATAGATATGTGGGAATCCCACCTAGGCATCAAAGACATATAAGTCAAGATGACTAGTGCAGTGAGGTTCCCTAAGGTTAGTATAGCAAGATTATGCTTGCATCGAGACACAAGAAAGTCAAGATGACTAGAAGCATGCACTCGCATAAAATAGTCAAGGATGATACCTTGTAAATCCCAATGTCAAGTGGAACAAGCATAAATGCTAATGATAGTGAGGACCAACAAAAATATACCCACAAGTAGAAAGCAAATAAAACATGTTCTCATGCCCCAGTCTTCTAGCTCAGCATCATCGAAAACTATTAGGGATAGAACACTTAGCAAAGAAATCATCATAGATAGCACACAAAGAAATAAATTTAAGCAAGTCTCAGCAAGTCAAGTGTTTAAGTGCATGTATGTAGGTCATAGAGTCAATCTTTGAGTATCGCATCTGCCAGTGAGAAATATTGCATCATTCGAGACTATGGATAAGATATCTGATAAGTGTTAAGAAACACTCAATGTTGGGGTAGTGTTGAAAAACACTGTTGGGGTGGTGTTGAAAAACACCATTGGAACCAAGAGGCCTAAGAAACCCGAATGCACAAAGAGACCCGAGATAAGCTAGAACAACGTATGCCCCCAAGACTAAGACAAGAGTCAATTCCAGGCTAGAGGAGGCAAAGCAAGAAGTGGAGCGGAGGAGCGCCATGCAAGATTGATAGACATAGGTGCAAGGGTCTCAAGCAGTGCCTGTTTCCAGGTTTTCACCACTTGATAGATTTTTTTAAGGACTTTTTTCAATTTTTTTGTATTTTTGCTACCAAGGCGCCTGTTTCCAGGTTTTCACCAAGGCACTTTTTCTATTTTTTTAAATTTTTGAATTTTTTGATTTTTTTGGTGAGACATCAAAGTGTCTATTGCTAGGTTTTCACTAGGATGCTCATTTTGTCAATACTTTTTATGCTTTTTAGGATTTTTTCAGCATCATATATGAATTTTTTTGGAATTTTTTCAGGATCAATAAAAATATGTACAAAGAGCTCAAGGACCTTAAGCATAGAACTTCTGCAATTGTAGAACATTGATAGGCTTGGTAAGCTCTGCTTCCTCTGATGTAGATAACTAAGAGGCACTAGACCCAAATGTTGCTGTGATAATATAAGGTCCTAACTAATAGGAACCATCCCTAAGCAATTTCCAAGCTAATGCAAGGTCGTTAAAGTGTGATCCACATATATCATCATGGACTTCAGCTAGCACTTTGTCTGACTCCTCTATTTCTAGACACTTAAGGAGAGTTCCATCTAGACCCTTCCTATACATGTCACCAGAGATGAGGGTAAAGTGTGAGGCATGATGGATGAGATTTTCAAGGATAACGTGATCTTAGAAATAGGAAAATATGATGGCAGTGTAAGGACTATGAGCAAGATAGTGTAATTCTTCCACCAGGAACTAGAAGTGGGATTTATGCTTTTTCAATTGTAAAATGGATGCCGAAGTAACCAAGGCATTAGCAGCTTTGATCTAAGCTCTAGGAATGTGTTGAAATATGACAGAGGTGAAATAATTCTTGAAAAAGTTCACCATTTTTTTGTAGAAAATCAGCTTGTCATCTTTTATTTGATAATCATCATTTTTTAGCAGGTCTTTATTTTGACTTTTTTTAGGTTTGGATACCGCCACAATGTGGTTTTCGCCATCTGACCATTGCTCTTTTCTTTTGATTTGATGATTGAGATACTCTATTTTTGATTAAGTCCTTTTTTGTTGTTGGTTCACTGGTGGAAGAAGTAACAGGTTCAATGGCATGTTGATCCTGGGTGGACTAAGCTATGAGATCTAATTTTACGAGATGAAATGAAGTGACTGGTTCAATAGAATTTATGTGAGGGATGTCATCTCTGGTGACAAGAGAGGTTGAGCCTATAGGGTAAGCTCCAAAAGTGTTAAGATATAGACTTGTCATAGAAGGACCAGTGTGGTCCACTAAAGCAATACATGGATTAAACTCATCAGACCCTATGAAAGACTCATCAACTACATCGGGTTGGTCACCATAAGTATGAACCACATCCACCTCCATATCCATTGTGGAAGATCCATCAGAGAGAGTATCCCATTCATATTCATTTGAATCTATTTTTACGCTTCTACTGGGATGCTTGCACCAAGAAGGTTTAGGACCTTTAGAAGTAGAGGCTTCAATGTCATTATTTGTGAGATCTCTTTTCATTAACCACAAAATATTTCTTCGTTGTCTAGCTTGGGGATCAAATTCATTATCGCTAGACATAGAAGCTTCAGTTGAATCATGGGTAGGTATGCATTCTTCTCCCCAAAGGAGTGAAGTAGAAGGAAGATCATCTCCTATTTGAGCCATAGTGTGTAGGGGTGACTCATCTGTATCTATGTCTGAATCACTAAGCATGGGAGCATTTCTAGAACATGTAGGGAGGTCATCATTAGCACCATATCCTAGACCTATTGTGATCTTAGAGGGTCAGACATTAGTATGACTCAAAGGCTCGACTAGGGTGTGTCCATTATCATTTATAAGTCCTTGACCTTGATAGCCCATTTTCTGCAAAAATTTATAGCCTTTACCATAGCGCTTAGGGGAAATAGGTGTAGCAACAGTGGTACTGTCTTCTTCATCTCTATAGATCCATTCTCTAACAGCTTGTTCTTCTCTTTCTGCCTCTAGGGGTACAGATGCTTGAACAAAATTACCAAAAATTATCATGGTAGAAGCAGAAGGCTTCATCTTATCAGAAGGTCTCCCATATGATCTTGGAGATATTGGCATAGCAGCAATGGAATCCAGTGTGTATTCACCCATACCAAGGCTCATCATTTTAAAAAATTTCTCAGTGAAAACCTGGGATGCAGTAGGATCATCAGAGGGTTTGTTGTGAGGAACAAACATTTCAGCAGTAGCAAGAGTATTGATAGCAATAGAATGATCCCCGGGAATCACAATTTTAGCTCCATTATGTGGGAATTTAATACACTGATGGTATATAGAAGGCACAGCTTGCATGTCATGGATCCAAGGATGACCCAAAAGGATGTTATAAGCAAGTGGGATGTCCAATACTTGGAACATAATGTCTCTCGTGACAGGGCCCACTCAGACAGGCAGTGTGACAAGACCTTTGGAAGATCTTTCAACTTCATCATATGCTTTTATAGTACTCTTCCATTTAGGATCTACAACAAATTTTGATAAACCCAACTATTGTTTGACATTGAAAGAAATAATATTTAACCCAACACCATTGTCTATCAGGACTCGATGAACTCGGGTATGGTAGACCATAACTTCAATATGTAAGGCAAGATTGTGAGGGTGACAAATAGATATGTCATCTTCTGCAGAAAAGGATAGATAATGAGGTGATGAGATGTGGTTGACCATAGCCTAGAACCTATCTGGGTCAATGTCATTAGGGACACTAGCTGTATGAAGAGCTTTCTCAAGGATCTCTTTATGCAAAGGGGATAGCTCAAGCAACTCAAAAATAGATATCTATGTGGGTGTCCGTTGCAACTAATGGACAAGATCATAGCTAGACAAAGCTAAAGGAACTACTGGTTTGGAAGATGAGGCTTGTTTAGGATCAGGCGCAATTTTAAGGACTAGTTTAGCTTGCCCCCTAGTAACAGCATTCAATGTCTTACTTCAGGAAGATGAACTACCTCATGTTTGCAAGACCAACTTTGGCCTACCATGATTGGCTTTATTATCATCTTGAGGTCTCATCATAAGAACACTCTCAATGGGCTCCACCATGTTGATCATAGGCGAATCAGAAGTATATGTATAGTTGATCTTAGCATCATGATTCTTCTTATGTGCTTGGGAGGTTTCACCTTTGTCATACTTAGGTAGAGGATCTTTGAAAGCTGTGTGATCAAAATTTGTAACTAAGCCATCTATGAGAACTGTGCCCCCATCAATGAGATCTTGAATAGCATCTTTAAGCATGAAACAATTGTCAGTCTTGTGTCCCTTGTTTCTGTGATAGTGGTAGTAATGATCTTCTCTCCACCAATTAGGCTTAACTGGTGAATCATAGGGACGAGTTTTCTTAGGAAGCATAAGATAATTATTGGCAACCAAAGTCTTAAGAATCACATCATATGGTTCAGCCAATGGGGTATAAACCCATCATCAGAATTGCTTCTTTGGCTTATTTGCATTCTGAGGCTTAGGAGCACTTTGAGCGTTGGCAGCTTCTTGTTGTTTTGCTACATAGATGGCATTAGAGAGGTTAAAAGAAGGTTCTTTAGCTTTAGGGACATCTACAACCCCATCATTAACAACATACTTGTTTCTATTCCAAGGTTTTCTCTGGTCTTTGCCATTGCCTCTAGTATCTTTATTTATAACAATATCTCCCTTTCTAATGGCCACATCCTCAATCCGATATGCACTTTCAACCATGTTATTCAAAGAGGAGAACAGTTGTTTCCTTAGATCATAATACAACTCATGCACAAGAGTGTTGATGAAAATGTCAATCTTTTCTCTCTCGGGTAGCTGAAGAGGATATCAAGAATACAATGACCTCCAACGTTGCAAATAAGTAGCAAATAGCTCTCCTTGGTTTTGTCTCAAAGCACCAAGATCTATCATGGTGATAGGTTGTTGGATATTGTATGAATAGTGTTGTGTGAAGCACATAGCCAACTCATCAAAAGTCTTCAAAGAAGGTGTCAACTTTGCAAACCATTCTAAAGCTTGTCCTCTTAAGCTTCGAGGGAATAATCGTAGCAAAAATGTGTCTTCATGAAGAAAGTCCATGCTAAGAGTGTAAAAGTGACGCACATGGTCATGGGGGTCACCGTTTCCATCATACTTGTCATATTTGGGAACCTCAATATCCCTAGGAAATGGGACCATGTATAGACTCCTATCAAATGGAAGAGCACAAATAGATTCTACAAAGGAGACCTTTGGAGGTTCTCTTTCTATTGCCATTTGGATAAGGTTTTGATTTGTCCGACGTAGTTCTTCCTTAAGGACTTCCAATTCAGTTGGTACTCTTTGTTGAACAATTTGTCTGACATCATATCCGGGATGAAGCTTGTATCCTCTAGAAGTCATATATTGGAAATATTGGTCGCCATTGCGCTCTAAAAGCTTAAGCATCTTTCATTGGGAGTCTTTATCTTGTGCAAATGCAATAAGATCCTCACTAGAAATATCATCAATGGCCTCTTCCTCATGGTGAGAGGGAGGTGGTCTAGGAGGTGAAGAAGGTACATCAAAAGTCCATCTTGGAGGGGACCTTAGTGGCGTGTTGTTTCTGTTGTTGCCACTGGTGCCAAAGAAAGGTCTATTTTCATAGCTACTAGTCCCAGGTTGTTCATGGGACATCCCTATTGAAGTCATGCACCCAGCAGCTTCCATTAAGCTTTTACTATACTCTCTATCCAAGAGTGCTTGTTTATCTCTTTGCTCAAAGTGTTCTTGCATACGATGATATATCTCTTGTTCGTTCATAGTAAGTGAGACACTGTCTGTGTTTTTGGGAGTTTTGAACATAGAAAAGAGGAAGCCTCCTTTATACCATGAGGTAGCCTTAGAATCCTTAGAGTGGTCAGAACTAGAACTGTCATTGCAAGTGGGTGCTT
Organism: Chamaecyparis obtusa; assembly: GCA_027943335.1. Taxonomy (NCBI): domain Eukaryota; kingdom Viridiplantae; phylum Streptophyta; class Pinopsida; order Cupressales; family Cupressaceae; genus Chamaecyparis; species Chamaecyparis obtusa. Next base: position 690,540 of record BSBK01009282.1, read on the forward strand.
GTGAGCATCTGGTTGGAGAAGGTAACTGAGTGTAATTGAACAGAGGATGATTCTCCTGCTCAAATTGAGACCGAGTTGTAACCAGCATGAAAAAGAGTTGTTGGTTGACTAATAGAATGAGACAAAGTTTCGTAGATGTTGAGATAAGTAAAAGCCAACAATGATCACTTTGTCGAGATAGAACAATAGAGATGGCTGGTCAAAGTGCTCAAGAACTTACAGCAGTCAATTGACACAAGCCTAGATGTGAGCAAGAAGCTCAATTAGCAAGTAGCTAGATAGGTAACCATGTTTTGACAAGTGATCAAAAGTGACATTCAATAGGCTCAAATCCAATAGTTTTAGCTCATTTATTTCAGTCTAGAATAATCCTAAGCATGTAGACAACAAGCCAGCTTTAGATAAGAACAAGAAAAAGACACTCTACAGCAGGTTAAAATGCAAGTGTAACAGCTTTGAATTGCAACAGTAGCAGGACAACAGAATAACTCAGGATTCTTGGTTGAAGGTATGTGATGCTATTTTAGTATCGTATGACTCTTGACCAGTGAATGTGAAAAATTCAGTTTTGAAAGCAATTTGGTCAATGTTGTAGGTTGCAAGTACAATTTTTGATTTCAAGCAAAATAATATCAAGAAGTAGACAAGTTTGCAAATAGTAGGTGATCAAACATGTCATCAAACACTTGTGCAAGAGCAAAAGCAACCTTTCCAAGACAAGCAATTGGGATATCAAAATGAAAACTTCTATGAGCACTACCGTAATGTTTGTATGTTCAAGAATGTTAACATAGGTATATAACAATGAGAATAGTTCAAGCACTTGCTAGCCTAGAAGGACAAAGGCTCAATAATTAGCAACTTGGCCCACACTTGATGTTCCATTACCTCTCACAAAGTGGTTGCCCACAATAGAAATTGGCTTTGTCATGGAAGTGCCAAAGACACAACCAAAGGAACACATATGGTGAGTAATCTTGGGGTGATCTGGGTTATTCCACTTGGATCAATCCTTGCACCAAGAAGTTAAGCAGCAAAAAGAGGGTGGCCTCTACCTATGGTTCTTAGTAAGGGCTTCTGTTTGTAGCACCCCTCTTGCTCCCCAAAGGGACTCCTTACCTTGCGGCAAGTAACGGACCTCACGGCCTCAAGAGTACCTTAAGCATTCTTGCTCAATACTTTCCTCATGGTCACAATCCCACAAGTACTCACATCAAGCGAAGACAAGCACTACATCTACCAAGGTTTTGTGTCCTTGATAGCCTTGAGATTATAGTGGGTTGGAATAGCTTGGTATTAGCTTGTCCCCACTTGGGTCATTCCTCTTGATTGCTCAAGAGCAGGCCTGCTAAAGGATTTTAAAAGATCTAAACAAAGAATGGATCAACTTATGAGATTCAAGGATTTTGTTTCACCACAAAGTGAAGAGCATACTCCCTTATCCCAAAGCTTTCTCCCAATCACACCAAGCAAATGTTCAATTACCCTCTTGCTTTCAAAATCCAAAGATGGGTCAAGATTTTTTGGTTCACCACGAGGGTGAAGAGCATGCTTCTCCTACCACCCAAGAATCCCTACAACAAGATATTATGTTCCTATGAAATGAAACAACTAGTAATTGCCACACTTGAAATGAAATAAACAAAAAGCACTTGATTGGATTGTTATGCTTTGGGCAGCCCTACAAAAACCGTTAGTAGCCCTTGTGCATTTGAAGCTTTGACATGCATTCTTTTGGCAAAATATTTCAAGCAATGAGAGCACCTACAAGCACAACTTGTTAGCCCCACAATGGTTAGCACATCAAAAATTAGATAATCTACAAGGAAAATAGTTGATCAAATGGTAAAATCTGAGAATGAAACTAGCATGGTTGGATTAGGCTCAGAAAGACATTTCCAACGATATAACACACTTCAATTTTTGATACCATTTGCAAAAATTTCTCAAAAATGGGTGCCCATTTTCCAGAGTGGCACAGATTTGAAAATGCTGAAATTTTCAAAAATTTAGGAAAACTGAAAACAACAAACAAAACTAACAAATCTAGAATTCTGCCCTTTGTCTATCACAAAATTTTGCACGAGACAAAACTGAACCGTGCATAAGAACACACAAGCCCGTGCAAGAAAGTACAGAACTGCGCATGAGAAATCACAAGCTTGCATGAGAACGTACGCCAGCTCACGTGAGAAATTGCACTGGCTCACGTGAGAAAATACACATGCCCGCATGAGAAAGTACTTCGTAATGCGCAGAAGTGCTAGAAATAGTGAATCCTCGCATGACACGGTGAGAAACCTCGTGCGAGATTTCATAATAGTGACACATAGAAGTACAGATAGCGTACGAAAATCATAAAAAAATAAAAATAGCTGAAACCTACAACAAAAATGCAAGAAAATAAGGACAAAATAGAGTTGTCTTGCCCCATTGTGGGCGTAAAAAATGTACACACTAAATAGTGCACTTCTCTAAATCATTGCTTCCAAGAGAATCCATGAATTGGAAACCTTGAGAAATCGATTTAGAGCTCCCTAAGCATGGAGTGCAAGGGTTTTTAAGAGTGCTCTCAGCTAGAGCTATTAAGCCAATAACCTTGCTAGTAAACCATGCAATGAGAGATTCAAATGAAGACAAGGGCAAGAATGTCAATATCCTCAAGAATCAAATGAAATGCAATGCAAGCTAGATTAAGATGAATATGCAAGCTAAACTATGGAAATGAAAGAACAAGTATTACAAAGCCTCCTAGTTAAGCTAGATGAAGTAATCTAAAGCATAAAGGAAACTAAGCTAAGTATGAAGCTATGAATGCCATGATAATGCAAGAAATGAAACTAGAATAACATGTAGATGCAAAAGCCAAGAATGCTCCAAATCTTCAAAAGCTCCAAAGTGACCTAGAAAACCTGCAACATAACATTAGCATAAAAAGTTGGGGATCTAGAATGAAGAAGAGAGCTCTCCTTTTATAAGAAATGAGAAGGAATGGACCATGGAGATTAAGAGGCAAAAGTTTTAATCAAGGATGGAGCTTGAAAGAGGAGAAATCCATGTGCACAAATATCCTCCAATGAGAAAACAAGAGTTGACTTTTATGTCCATATAAGATAAAAAGTGTTTTTTTCCCTTTTTATAAAATAAGAATAATGCTTTATTTGTGAAACTTAGGATAAGAGGAAAAGTGGGGGCTTTTTATTTATTAAAAGGGGAGGGAATTCCTTTTAATAAATAAAAACTTAGGATAAGATGGTTAGCCCATAGAAAATAATTGAATAAATGATGGAACTAGGAATTGATCAAGAATAAGCAATTGATGATTTTAGCAAATAATGCTAGCAAGGGGCTGATAGTCTAGGTGACTATTTTTAGGTGTATATAGTTTCCACCACCAACACACATGTTGTTGTATTGATCATTAAGTTGTTGAGCCAAGAGTTTATCTTTCTCTTCTTGTGCGGCTCTCCTTTCTATTTCCAATAAGGCTTGTCTTTCTGACTCTAGGAGTCTAATTTTTTCTTCCTTTGCAGCTTGTTCATCTAGGAAGGCTTTCTTTTCATGCTCAATCCTCTTAAGTCTTTCACTTGTGTATCTTGAAGTTGTTTGGAGCGGCGAACTTGGTCTTCAATGTTTAACCAAGTCATTGGTATATGTTGTATTCACATGAGTATCATAAGGTTCATCATCTTGACTGTCATGTTGTGATTGCTCTTCTTGATAGGAATTCTTCATTTCCCTTTCAGGCCTTTGGTGTGCATCCAAATATCTAGTTGAGATAAGGGGTGAAACTGGTCAATTTTCATTAGAGGAACTGCCAAACAGAATGGTGTCTTTATGCCTTTCAAATATGTTATCAAGGCTTTTATCCATTTCTTCCCTCTCTCATTCAGTCATTATGTAACTCATATCCATATCTGAATGAGAAGGTGCTAAGGGTGTGCTCAACTTACTAAGATTACTCTTGGGATCAAACCAAACTTCTGAGTTGTTCCTAGGGGATTGATCAAAGACAGGCTCTTTTCCCTTACGTTTTTGGCTAGTTTGAACTAAGGGTAATTGGTCAAAGACTACTTGAGGTCATTTTCCTTGATTTACTTGATATCTTGTTGTAACCGACATGAAAGAAAAGATCCTAGGTGATAAGATGACCCTAAGAAGCATCGTTACCAAACTAGGATAGTAAAAGCACTCACTTGTCCAAAAGAGAGGTGGTAAGATAGAATTTTTGCAAAAGGCATAAACCAACACTGCCACAGAGGTACCCAATAAATGAGTGAATACCCTAAAACATATGGATCAAGAAGATGATTTACCCAAGTTATATTTGATTGAATTTGATTTTGGATGGAAGTGAATGGACAAGAGATTACTAAAACTCTCCAAGTGAGTTATCAAATAATCTAAAGGTTTACTTTCTCAACAAGGATGATTTCTAACTAACCGATTCGAAGCAAGGTCACTTGTGAAATCAAAGAACACTAATCCAAGAAGTTAAGACACAGGAACCCAAGGTGAAAATAGGTTTCCAACAACAAGGTAAGTGACCTACTATAATCCAGATCGACTAAGGAAAACTGGAAATGACAGGAATCAGCTTACAATTTAACAAACTATAGGACAGGTTTGCACGAGGAAATGCAGTCCCGCATGAAGAAATGTTAGGGATCATGCAAAAATATGCCAAGCTCGCATGAGAAAATGTTGGATCAGACTGGCAAAGCGAAAATAGAGACTTCTAACAAGATTGTACTGAAACTGTGCGTGAGGAAATGAAACCCCCCACAAGGAAATGAAAGATCGCATGAGAGAATGCAGGGAACTAGGTGAGGAAATAGGATCAAACCGCCTAACAACAAGTTGTAAACTCAGGAACTCATTTTTTGTTTGTTTTAAATAACCAAGTATATGCATCAACAGATTTTTACCATTAATTAAGCACTCAAGACAATAATCAAGGAGCTCAAGCAACAAATGTCTTCAAATAATGAGTAAGGGACAAAGTAACCTTGCACATGAACAAGAACAGTAACTTAGTATGCTACTTTTTAAATATTTTGCTTGTGTATGTTCTCAAAAAAAAAATTTCAATCACGCACATAGTCTTAGCAAATAAAATTTGGTTGCACTATGGTTCTTAGTAATGGTTTGAATCTGAAACTTTTGCTATCTCAAGAGGGCGAACTCCAATCCAGGCGCACCGGGGTTTTGACACATTCTGATAATTTAATCAATTGGAGATGCTGAGGAGATCTAACAGCCCAACAAGAAACCACACCCATGGAGATTTCTTCCACAAGGACATTTATATAGTGGTTGTTGCTACCATGGTGAAAATGGCTATTACCACTTGAGGTTTCATCCATGTGGTTGACCCAATAAAGGGAATGTCCAATATGGTTAACCCTCTCTAAAAAGGTGACTTACAAAAAGGACCACATGGGGACTTGGTTTAGATTCAAGGATCTGAGTTTTTGGTACAACCCAAAAAGGGAGTAGAGCATAATCCTCTAGCCTCTTCACTTCACCCAAACATAGCAAGAAAATTCATTGACACACTCAGATTGAAACCACCTCACCAAGGTTCATAACATCAACAACAATGTCTACTGAGCTCTCTAAGTGGGACCTGTATGCACCCTAAAATGGTCGCCTAGACTTTGGGCCCCCATTCTTCAATTTATCAATTTCCTGAATCAATGCTTTGCAATGTTTTCAATCCAAATCAATTTTCTTGATCAAATCCTAATTCTATCATTTATTCGATTATAGTCTATGGGTTAACAATTTTATCCTAAGTCTTTATTTAATTAAAAGGAATTCCCTCCCCTTTTATTAAATAAAAAGCCCCAACTTTCCTCTTATCCTAAGTTGCACAAATAAAGCATTATTCCTATTTTATAAAAAGAAGAAAAGACCTTTTTGTCTCACATGGGGCACAAAAGTCAACACTTCTTTCTCATTGGAGGAGATTTTTGCACAAGGATTTCTCCCACTTTCAAACTCCACCCTTGATCAAATATTTTTCCTCTTAATCTCCATGGTCCATTTATCTTTAAAAGGAGAGCTCTTTTCTCATTCAAAGGATCCCACTCTTGATGCTAATGTTGTGCTGCAGGTTTTCATGGTGACTTTGGAGCTTTGGAGAGCTTGTTGCATTTTAGTCTTCATACTTTCATTATAGCTTAGTTTTCATGGCATTCTTAGCTTAGTTTCTTTTCATGTTTTAGCTGAATCCACATAGTTTAATTAGCAAAGGCTTGTAATACTCTCATTTTCATAACATAGTTGCATTCTTGCATTCTCATTCTAATATAGTTTGCATTGCATCTTTCATTGTGATTCTTGAAGATATTGGCATTCTTGCCCTTGTCTCTTTGAATCTCCCATTGCATGGTTTACTAGCAAGGTTGCATGATTAATAGCTCTAGCTAAGAGCCCTCTAAACACCCTTGCACTCCATGCCTAGGGAGCTCTAGGTCACTTTTTCAAGGTTTCCAATCCATGGATGCCCTTGGAAGTAATGACTTAGAGAAGTGCACATTTTGAGTGTACAGGACCAAGAGAGAACATATCGATTAATGTTGAAGACTAAACTAAGACCGTGAGATAGTAACAATATCCTCCCTACCTAAAAGGGGTTCTATCATCAAGAAGAGCTTCACAAGAAACCCACTCTCTCAAGAACACCACAAATAGTGTTCATAGGGCTTAATTACTAAAACACATATGCAAGAAAGTGAATCTATGTTCTTTTTAGAGCCCAAAATTGAAGTGTGATCTATGAAAGCAATAAACACTCAAGCTAAACACATGAGAGATTCATTTTATATTCCAAAATCCAAATTTTATAGAGATTCAACACAATACCTCAAATCCAAAGCAACGCGCCTTGCTGCTATGCTGCCTCAGAAAAATAGAACCAGGGAAATAATTATAGAAACCATTAAATGTCAGAAAATAGCAATCAAAAAGAAAATCTGCAAATTTTAGGTCTCTGCTTTCAAAAGTTTGTGCGAGCTAGAATCCTGTTTTGCATGAGAAAGTACACAGAGCCACACAAGAAAATGCCTTTGTCATGTGAGGAATCACTAATACCAATAAATCTTTGCGTGATACAGTGAGAAACCTCACACGAGAATCTATAATAGAGATGCACAGAAGTACAGATAATGCATGAAAATCATCAAAAAAATAAAATAAAATAATATGAAACAAGAAATGTAATTTTTTGCCCCACATAAAATGTTGACACACTTCTATGAGTCATTATATCCAAGACTGCTCAAGAATGAGGTCTCAAATGGTGGCTCATAGCTCTTTATTCATGGAGTGCAAGGGTTTATAATGGAGGCCCTCATATTAGACCTAGTTTGTGCCCATGCAAGTACACCATAAAATGAGAGATTCAAAGAGGAAAAGCAAGAATACTAGTCTCCGTGATCATCAAGTATGCATGCAAATGAAAATGAAAGTTATTCTATATGATAACAATGCATGAAAGAAAACTAATCTATGAAAGGAAATGCTTATGCAAGATTATTCTATGAAAGGAACTATGAATCTAATCTAATATGCAAGTGCAATATTAATCTAAATGGATTGCCATGGGGCATGAGAGAAGAATACAAGAAAAGAGAAGTTGAAATATCCAAGCTCAAGTGCTCAAGAATCTTCTCCAAAATCGCCCTCCAAACCTGTAGCATAACAATACTTAAAATCTTCTATCTCTAAATTAGATGGAGAGGGCTCCTTATAAAGGAAAGTAGACGGTCAAGATTAAGAGGCAAAAAGAAATGAGCAATAGTGGAGATTAAATCTTGGTTGATCCATGTGCTCAAGAGTCTCAAGAGGCAAAAGGAGATTCCACTCATCTTAGAAAGCGTGCATTCAATGTGTAGACAAAAATTCTTTTTATTTTTATTTTTATTCTATTATTTATTTATTATTTTTAGCAAAGTGGTTTCCATTATTTAATTAAAATATATTTTTATTTATCTAAAAGAGATTTGTTCTTTTAATTAAATGTGCCTTAAGATAAAGTGATTTTATTATTTAATTAAAATATTTTTTTTATTTAATTAAAAAGAAGCATGTTCTCTTAATTAAATAAAACTTAGGATAAAATGATCAAACCTTAGGAAATATTGAAATGATTGAATTAATTACGATTTGATCAAGGAAATTAATTTAAATTGAAAATATTGCAAGGCATTGATTCAGGAAATTGATAAATTGATGAATGGGAGCCCAAAGTCTAGGCGACCATTTTAGGGTGCATACATGTGTAAGTGAATTTTTGGAGCTACTGGTAATCCTTGTTATCATGGGAGGTGATCTAGTCCGCCATGAACCAACAGTACACAATGTCATTCTGAATGACCAAACATGCAAATCTATATTTGAAGCAAGGGTATGGTTAGATTATTTTCAAAAGCTTAATGGGTATGATGAGGATATATCCTTCCAGTTCTTGCATACACTATAGAATGAAGAAGCTAATGTGAAGGGGTTAAAGGTAAAATGCACTGAAAAAGTAATTGTAGAAGTTATAGGGTTTTTGCGAGAAGGTGAAACCTTCCCTGACTCTTAGGATCCTCAAACGGCCAGGGCTCAATTTACTTTGCACACAGACCCTCTACTAGATGTTGACAAAAAGAAAGGTACAAGAAGAATGTTGTTGCCACCCTCTTTCATGCAATGTGTCATTTATATAATTCATTACTTGATCTATGAAGGTCAAACTACTTTCCTACACTTAGTCCATTTCGAACTATTGAGTTATCTCAGACATGAAAATAGGCCGCTCAATCTTCTAAACTTCCTTTTCAATATTCTCGCTAAATGAGCAGAGAAAGTGCAAAAAGGTACCCTACATTCTATATCTAATCATTATTTAATTAATTTTCTAGTAGAAAAGGCTTTAAGGAATAATTCTAAAATTTCTTGGGATGATTTTGTTTCTACAGAACAATTTGTGAAAAGAGTAGTAAAGCCAAGTGGGATAGAAAGAAGGGCAAGCACTAAAGGGAATGCTGATAAGATAATTGAGAATCCCTTACCCCCTACTAGCCTAGAATATAAAAACCCTAGCACTACCTCAACACATATGAAAAAGAGGGTTATAGGGTCTTTTTAAGCCTCATCTTCCAGTTGAAGCAAGAAGAAAACACTTGATGTTGAAGAACACCAAAATCCCTAGCCTTTAGTGAAAACTAGGAATTCTGCTTGACATGAGCAAGGAGAATTTTTTGAGAAAAACAACATTTCCCAGGAAGAAGCCACTAAAAATATTCCTCCTCCACTAAAATGAAAATATACATAGGAGCAAGTTCCTGCAGAATCTGTCTTAGGGAAAACTTCAAGGAAAAAGGTTAAAAGGGCACCTATTGTTAAAACAAAAATCTTTGTGAAGAGAAGTGAACAATTCAAGAAGAATCCTAGTGAGGATGTTCATACTCAAGAAACCCCAACTATTAACATTGCATCCTTTGAGTCATTAGAGGAGAGCATGACCAAGAATGTCGAGGTTGAGGTAGGAGGAGATGTTGCACAAAATAGTCCAAAGGTTACCTCTGGTGGGGAACAGAGTGTTGAAGATATAATTATGGAGAAAGGGGAGGATTATATGCATATAAGAGAAGACAATATTTTTTATGAAAATACTGATATTAATATGGAAACTATACACAAAGTGGTAGAGATAAGTTTTAATGAAGGCGGTTTAGATACCTTGGCACAAGCTGTCCAACATCTAGGTGATATGAACATAGAAAAGGCTATAGTCATTTGGATAGAATTGTCATGCCCCGCAAGGGAACCAGGGAAATGCACAAAGGTTTACTTTGTAAAAGAAAACCTAAGTAGAGTTTTACGAAAAATTTTGAACTTTTAAAGTTTGCAAATAAACAAAACATATTCTAACTTCTTTCCAAGGTTCCCTTAAATGTAAATGTATAATTTATATAAAAAAAAAACTGATAAACTATTAACAACATTTACTAACCATACAAATTCCATTTCAAGTTCTTTATTGGAAAATACTTAAACACATTCATAGTTAATTTCCATCTAAAGATCAATTACTATAATTCCATTTCGTCTAACTAACATATTGCAATAGTACAACAAATGATTCATCAACATTTTACATAACTTGATACATAACAAGATTACATCTTTCCATTAAATAAACATCCCATATAACCCTTTTCCTACGTCTACCCATTATTACATCATTTGAAAATTACATTACATTTAAACTCCTCATAGGAGGATACATAAGTGTACAACAACATGAATAAGTACAAGTCTTCATTCTTCAACAGGTGCTCAGACAGATATGAATCTTCAGTTGTTTACATCTACACAAGATACCTCGATAGAAAGATTTTCCACCCAACCATGTGAAACTAGTAAAGTTTCACCCCCCGTGCTAGGAGATAAACACCAAGCCCACAAGAAGGAACTTACTAGGTTTTACCAAACGGGTTGGATAACATTTCACACAAGTAAAGTCATTTCACAAGGGATTCTAAGGTTTGGGTAGGAAATCCTAAGCAACAACCTAAGTGAGTGTCATCGCATAGCCCTCACCCCTTGGGTTGTCCTGGTACTAGCCACACTGGGCCCGGGCCCCCAAGTAGGCACATGCGGAATCGAATGCCTTTCGTACAGACAAGCGCCATTCGATTTGTACCTACGCATAGGTACCTTCTCCCACTCCCATCCATAGCCTGTCCTAGCGCTAATGGCATGGGCGAGGCACAATTTAATCTTTTTAATGTTTTAAACCCATCCCTTAAATTTTATTAGGTTATCACTTGGTTAATTAACTCATCAGTCGGTTATCCTGGTCTAGCCACTTTAGGGCCCCGGCCCCGCACTGAGAGCCACTCACTTAGGGGTTCCTAGGTTTCCTAACCCTAACCTATTTCCGTTAGGTTTTCCTAGTAAACCACTAACATGTTCAACATTATAACAGATCTACCCTAGGACGCTTAGGGGTCCTAAAGTTTGACTAGTTTGATTGTTGATAAGATTGAAAGCAAGAGTTTTGTTTTCAGTTTTCTAGCCCCCATCCTAACATTTGTCTAAGCATGGAACTAAGAAATCAATTATTTATTTACAACTTAAATAACATTTATACAGTTAAGACATTGAATAAATATGCCTCTAGTCCAAACATTTAACTCATCTAACAAATATAATATATATAACTTACACATATAAGATTTTATTTAATGTCACTTCGCCCGGCAAGTTCTTTAATTAATATTATTATATTATATATATATATAACAAATTTATTACATATATACATAATATAAAACTAAACCATCAAAATAATATATCTTAAAAAAAAACACCTTAACATAAACAATTTTGGCATATTTCTTCAATTTTAATATTATATTATATATATATAATAATATATATTATATATATATAATATAAGTCTAATTATCAATATCATATGTATTAAATTATTTAACCCATGTTTCAATTACTAATATCATATTATACATATAATATTTCATATATTATATGTATAATATAATTCTAACTTTAATTATTAAATAACAACATAAAAATTCAAATTATATTATATATATAATATTTTACATATTATATATATAATATAACATATTTCACCAAAATTACTATTGAAACATATGTTATATTATATATATAATATATAAATCATATATTATATATATAATAAATTTTTGTTAATGCCCAAAACACATAACCCCCACGTGTATCTTAACCCCACATAAAAAGGGGGGGCCCGCTCCTGCGCGGTATCCCCGGGTACCGCCAGCAGCGGTCGCTGCCGCACGGTACCCGAAGGTGCCGCCGACAGTGAACGCTGTTGTCCAGTACCGCGGGTCCCGCCGCGGCAACGGCCTCCCTCCTTAATGCATTCAAAAATATTAAATTTTATTTTCAGAAATTAAACATACTAAAAGGACATTATAAACATGTTTTAAAATAAATAATATTTCTGAGACAATAATGTTGATTTATAATATTAAAGGTAAGTTAAATTAATATATCATATATTTTCTTTTGACATATGAAATATGAAAATAAGGAAATATAAATTTATAAATTACTATTTTGTTTATTTAATTCTTTGCACATTCATTTATTTAACACTTTAAGACTTACGTTTCTTCCAGTAAAATATTAGCGTAAACAGGATATTAACTATTGAACTTTGCTCAAAATTTTATACACATTTATCACAGAACACTAACGCACAGACACAACATAATTCTTTCATCTCACAGGGAATGTTCGGGAAAGTTCCAACCTGGTCAATAGTCGCCTGATTGATGCAGCTCTTCCTGCAGAATCCTTCCGCTCCCAAATTCCTCCTGATTATCCAAAGTTTCTCTGTTCCAGCCCTTTTCTCCGTTTAGTCACACGTTCAATCCTGTAATTTTTTTCCAGAATCCTCTTCCCAGCCCCCTCTTCCAAACCAACCATCATAAATATAATTTCCTCCCCAACTATTTGGTTGGAGAAGTTTCTATACGGGAAGAAACTTCTCCAACTTCCATAGTTGGTTGGAGGAGAAACTAATCTCTCCCGTAACATAATAAAGTTTTTGATAATTTTAATTAAAATATCATCCAAAACAAGGTTTAATAACAAATTTAATTAATTACCTCACAAGGAATTCACATAGCCCAATTGGTAACTAACTAGCCCAACTTCTAGGAGGTCTCGAGTTCAACTCCCTCCTAGCTAGCTAGTTTTATTACCGAAGGCAATTTATTTTTTTATTCTATTATTTTATTTTATGTATTTCTTAATATACTTTTAATTATAACGCTAGTGCTATTTTGCTAATCCTGTTAATATTATTAAGCATATACTTATTTATATTTATAAATATAAATATATATATATATATATACCTTAATATACGTATATGTGCTCATAAGCATATGTGTGCACCCATATGTTTATGACACATATAGTACAATTAACTTATTATACGCATCACTATCATTATAACTATATAACCAGGAGATGCAAGGTACCAATAACAGCTTGACCCTAATACTAACATGATAATCTAACAAGGATAAGTCACTGAAACAGAAATCGACCAACAAGGACTCACATAGATGACCTACTGACAAAGTTGAGTATACCCTAACAGCAAGAGCAAGATCCAACCCTAATAACTGATAAACCACATAATACCTCCCTACCAGGAACTGACCCGGCACTTCCCACCTAAGGTGAATGATCAAGGATAAAGGTTTTCTTTTGTGAAGCTTGGTGATATCTCCATGACAACAACAACGGTCGAGGATTTTTAAGGGATCGCTCAGACCTGTGGAGCCAGGTGGAGACGATTCCCGATACCTGCAAATCCTGCATCACCAAGAAGAGATACATATACATATAGATATACAATTAAGATATATGCAAGCAGATGACTAGGATCGATACATCATGTGGACCTCACTGAGTGAGTAACTACGACTTCGTCCTGAGTCATGAAAACACATCAGACATATGTATCCATAAACCAATTGAGATAAGGGTTAGTATACAATTTCATGAGATAAAACATGTAAAACTAATACATTCTTCTAGGATCTCATAAACATATAATCAATGTAACTATAACTAAGCATATAAATATCATCTGATGAACATATAATCCTCCATGAAGCATAAACATGAGTGCATAGTTCTAACCATCATAATAATTAAAAAAAGTATCAAATCATAGTATCACTGTAGGAGAGGTATTACAAGAATCACTTAGCCATGAGCAGAAAAATAATAATGAATTAGTTGACCCAGTTGATGAAATAAATAAATGTATATTTGTTGAAAAGAAGGGACCTGTACCACCTCCTAACCTATCCACCACTTTGACAGGAGGGCTTAGTTTGTACTAGGATGTGTTGTTATAAAGAGCACTATGGCAGGAGGAAAAGAAGAAATTTCAGCAAATAATTAATGAGCAATACCAAGAAATAACTAAGAAGGAAGAAAACATAGAATTGTTGAAGGAGAAGGTTACTCAAATAACCTTTGTAATTCATGAACTAATTAAGTGCGTAGCTTCAACAAGGGTCTATACTTTCTACTTGAAGGAGAAATTCCTCAATCTCAAGTTAACCAAAATAGTGCAAGGTCTTAACCCTTCTCTAGAAACTCCACATGAGTTTTATTCCGCCTTCCAAACCTCGCCCGCAATTGTTAAAAAACCACTATGTGAGTTATACCTTCATAATTATGTTGTCCCTCATGACATAGATTGGAATCCCCTAGCCTATGCAGGAGATATCCAACTCAGAGCTTTCATGTCTAGATTCAAAATGAATTAAGTTGAGAGTGTCAGATGAGACCATACAGCCATGAGGAGTTGGACGCACCTTTGACCCTCAAGGCAGAAGCAAAAGATGTAGAGAGGGTATATTATGATTGGTTAAAACTTAATTATCATGATGTAAAGTCACATATAGAACCCCTTCGAGAAGCAGCTTACAAAGATTATGAACATATGGAAAATTTTGAAGAACAATAGGCCTTGGGAGCCATCATTTAGAGGTGGATGAGCTTTCCTATCAATTTAAAGAAAAGGAAACCACATTCTCCACAAAACTATGTTCTGGAAACACACAAAGCTCCTTGGTATGTTATGTTAGGAAGAGTTAGGTCAAGCTATTGAATCCCTCTTAAGTTTCAACCACCACTTTTAATGTGGCCCCTACTCAGTGTGGAAGAAATTATTGAATCCCACAATATGGTGATAGAGGTAGCACGATGGGAGAAGCTAAAGGAGACCAAAGTATACTACTAGAGTTGGGGAAAAGGAGTAGGGAAAAGTTCACCATCAGACTTTTGGATGAATGCCAAAATCACCAATGTTGTAGTTTCTGAGGGACCAACAATGAATTAAGTTGGGGGGAATGATGAGGCCATTTTATGGCCTATTATGTTCCATTCTTTCTTAGGTTTCTATTACGTTTTCACTAAAAAAAAATTAAAACAATGTTTGTGTAAAGACATTATAAGGACCTAGTCTGAGTCTGACCAATCAAGTTTTGTCATGTCCTAAACAAAGATCACTTTGATGATATTGCCTATGGATTAAGAAATCACTTTTATACTATTCATATTCTTTATGGATGGTTGAAATGTGAATATATTTTCCCAGCCAAGTAATCCTTTCCTACAAGAATGAATTAATATGTAGATATTTTAATTCAGAGTAGGATGATGAGATAATCATATGTTATAAATATGGCATGTGCTACTAACCATGTTTGCGGGACTAAGTCGTTCAGGTATTAAATAAGCTAACAACATGAAGGGCTCTGGATCAGTTCAACAACTACCAAAGGAAGTGGTTTGTTGACTACCATAAATGTATCAGGTTATCATTGAGAAAGTCAAACATGGACCACTACACTTAGCAAGAAATCTAGTGAAGGAGTTCACCTATATTCTCGTTGGATCATTTAATAAGCAAAGACTTATTCTGTCAATTGAGGAATTGTCTCAAACTTGTTTCTAGGAAATAAAGTTGTTGTAATCCATGCGGCTGATATGACTGATAGTTTAGGAATTGGTTAAGGAAGTTCTTTTTTATAAATAAGTTTCTTGTAGAGTTCTCAAAGTAGTTAGATTAAGAAGAGAGCAGAAGTCTTTACTATAGTTATCAAGTAATTCTAGTTGACACAGTTTCTATTTAGTATGTATTTAGTTTCTTGTTATCAATAAACTAGAGATGTCTTTATTCCAATAAGAATATCTTGAGTTGTTTCAGTTCACTTATCCAAGGGGGCCCACTTGGTGAGTGAACACTATTTCTTTGTATTTATTTAAGCTGTTATTTAGTCCTCTGTTGTTCCTACAACCACTAGGTAGCAGAACCCGGGGTAGTTCTTGTAGCAAGGAAAACATAGTAGAGACCTATTTGATTTCTAGATTTTGTCGAGGTAGAGTAGAATATTTGAAGTTTTTTGATTCCTGCAGAGGCAAGTTACTTCCAATATTTTCTTTCAAAGAATGCAATGTTTCCTTTTAGTAGAATAGAGATGACAATAACTTTAACTTATTGCATATACTTTGATGCACCATTTCAAGTTCATGTCTTTGGGTTGATAGATAAATGAGCCTATTGAATCAATTGATGACTACTTTGTAGATGTCCAATCTGTAAGTAATTGGTAAATTGCCCTAGTTACAAGTTAGATTAATTTGGAAAGCAAAGATCATAACCATTTTAATGTCATGGTTATGTAGGTATGGTTTTGGGTGCATCTGTGATGTTATATCATGTGTTATTGGGTCTTAATCATTATGTTATTTGACCACAAAAAAGGTGATGATCATTTTTGAGTTGAAATTCTACTTGGTCATCTTGTTTCTTCTATTGTGACTATTCTAAGATCCGAATGATGGTATCTTTGGATTATGTTTTAGTCCATGTTGGAGAGTGATGTCATTGGTGACTTGTTCTTATGGATTTGATTAATCTTGTGATATGATAACCATGTGGATTTGGTAATTGTTCTATTGAGGTGTCCATTATGGGGTGGATGGTTTGGATCCTTGTATAGGATGTGATATTGTTTATTATGCTCCAATACTTGTTGTTGATGAATTTTATGATGTAATGATTTACGAGAAGTCTTTTTTCATTTTGGTTTTGTCTTCTCTTTGTTCTTTTAGTTGGAGCATTAGGGTAGGTTTTCCCTCAAATTCTTTTTTTTAAAGGAAATTTTCATGTAACTAATTAAATTTCATTAGCAAGTTAAATTATTTATTTTATTATGGGTGTGAGGTCTTTTAGTGGATTTTGCCACCATTTTTTCATTTAAATGTATTCTTGGGAAATTAAAACTAATTGAAATCCTAGTGTGCTATATTTTAAAATTTGATATATTATTAGATTTTTTTTAGAAAGAATTAAATTGCAACCAAAAAAGTTATGTTTAAAAAAAAATTCCCCCTATTAAATTAATGGTTGTTTTATTACATGAACCCAATAATATATATTGTTGGGAGAATATTTATTTTAATTTAAAAGGATATAATAAAGTAAACATTAAAAGATTATTATTAACAAGGGTAATGTTTAATTATTAATTAATCGTAAAAGTTTTAAAGATCAAATTTAATGGTAGATTTAAATTAAATTAAACACTTGAAACCTAGGAAGGATATTTATAATCTTTAAAGACACTTTTTTTTTATTGGGTTAATTCATTTAAATGTGCAACTTTGATTAATAGGCTAACAAGAGAAATATGTCTTAGGTAATCAAATTAAATTTTATTAAGGGAATGTGCTCATAAATAATAAATTAACCTAGTCAATTTGTAACCTTGGGTTCTAACCATATTTTACTTCTTGATTGAGGGATGTTGGCAAGTTCAATTCCAGCTTGTCATGATTCCCCTCATTCGCTAAGTTCTGCAGTTACTCCCCTTACCCTTGGGTATTATTATACCATGTGATGTTATGCATCCTGGAACAGAACTTTTAGAGAACACTTGAACGTCCATGCCTGCAACATTAGTAAGATTAATCCCTTTAAAAATACTTAACTTGCAACTATGTGACGTTAATAAGATAACTTTATGTTTAAAAAAAATGTTGGTGTGTTTTTCCCTTAGATTTTGGGCATGACAATTATGTAGGAGCATAGTGGGAAGTGTCTTGCAATGAGCATTGAGGCCCTCAAGTGGCTGGCATAATCACTCATGTAAGTAGCTTAACAAAGTGGTAACTTAATAAATTTATTGAGAGAAAAATATTAATAAGATAAATGTGTACATCACCCATGCCTTGAGCGCTAGTATAGGCTAGGGTGGAGTGTGAGATGATGCTTTCCATCTAGTGTGGTGTGTGTTCTAGCATAGTTGGTAGCCTTGTCTATATGAGAGGTTTACTGATATCACATATGGTCACTTGGGCATCAGAGTCCAGAGAGGCTACCCAGATGAGGTCCAAGGGTTAGATGTATGTGATGACACTTCCCTATATGTTTTCTAAGTTCCTACATTGTATTTGGTACACTTGATTTGTGTCACAATCATTTATACTTGACAACCTTATCACCATTTACTACCATTTTATCCAGTGTATCTTTGCATTAGTCTTGCTTGTTTGGATGTTTCTTTTGAGTGAGGCTTGGTGTTATCTCCTCAACATGGTGGGAGTGGACCTCAATATTCCACGTGGTCGGGTGGTAGTGATTCTTATTACCATTGATATTTTGACATTCATGTTCATATGCTTGGATGATCCTTATTTTTGTTCTATCTTCTTGTTCTTCATTGTAGACTTGCTTATTATCCTCATGAGATGTATATCTTGTATTCTATCATGTATTGATTTAAGACATCCATTCGGGAGATGTTATATATTATATTTATGACTTGATTCATTATTGTGACCCCTGTGACATGTGTAGTGAAAGATGTATTATTATGTATGCCATGATGTATCAGTTGTTACCTTATTGTATGTACCTTCACTTACGTTAACATGATGTTTCATCTTGTTGTTTAGTAGCATTATGTATGTTAGTTTACCTTAAGGTTCGTGTTCCTATTTCACACTTCAGTTTGGGCTTTAAAATGAACATAGGACATATCATGTGATTATGTTATAGTTGATCTTAGCAGTTTTGTTAATTTTGTTAAAGTAACTTTTGTCATGGAACCCTTGGGATTGTTAATTGTGTTTATATACTTAAGTGTATATTTTATCTTATGTTGTTCTTGCTTTCATATTTGCATTGTTTAATGTATATTTAAATGTTAAGAAAAAAATTATTCCATCAACTTAGTGTCATGTTTAGGTTAATTTCTCTTAGGTTCTCTAGCGGGGCATTATAGTCAGCTTGTAAGGGAGCTACCCTCTTTGGTAGTTATCTATATAAATAAATAAAAATTTACCCAAATGCTCATCAAAAGTGGATAATCTTCCTTCTAAAACCCCTTTGAATGTATTAAAAATAATAAAAATAGTTCATGATCCTTGTGTAGAAGATAATGTATAGCACAAGAGTCATCTCACATTGCATAAGGAAACAAGTTATGTATGAAAATGAGTCTACTATAGACTCTATCAAGGTATACATATAAAAATAAGTTGAATGATATGAAAGGCTAGGGTTTAGAGCTTTAATCTAAAAATGATTGTTACAACAATCTAAGAATTAAAAATTGGAAGTGAAAAAAGAGCATATATAATGTTGTGCACCTGTGATTGAAATTTTTAAATGGTTTGAAGTTGTAGGTCCTTCCACTTCACTGCTATTTTCCTTCCACTTTGCTACTGGTTTCCATGTATTTTCAAATTTTGGAAAAACAAAATGGGTTTTCCAACTTGTTTCTTAGCCATTTCTTGGGAAAATTATTTTCAAATTTAGAAAGTCAATGACTTTTCCCGCTACTTATTACGTGCTTCTGGATATTGTTGAATAAAAAATACCCATGTATATTCATAGTCCTCTATCAAATTTATAAAGCCTCGATGTCTCTATTGCATTCCCAATATATTACATCAAATTTACAGGATATAATATCCCCCAATATGAACGTATGTGATATAATATTACCTAGCTAGTGAAGACCCCATAACTTTATGATCTTTATATAATAATATTATAATAGGAATGAAACCTCTAGACCTATTTGGTTGTTGCTATTCTTGTTGAATTTATAATGAAAATATAGATATTCCATTGGAAACCTCAACATTTGTTTCAAGTACCAATGATGTCCATTTGAATCTATGTCATGGTAACAAATGTCTAGATTTATTTGAGAGATTGGAAGAACCAATACAACATAAATATGGGAATTTAAATGATTGAGGTATAATGAGATAAAATTTATCTTTATCTTCTTATAGAATGGTATAAATGTATTTATATAAAATTAATAGTATTACATCTTAAGATAGGGATGCATTTATGTAGTCATGTAGATAGTGCATTGATTGGAGTGTATGATAATGGTACTAAATGCTTAGCTTGAATAATTTTTTTTCCCAAGAGATATGAGATAGAGTTGTATATGAATATATTTAATTTATATTCCCATCGGTCATAGTCCATTAAAATTGTGCTTAGCCAATAATGAGGCCATTTGATAGTACCATTACAAAACATTTATAGAATTGCTAATTTAAGAGATTAATATTTCATATGTTAAAAGAAAATAAATCAAGTTGTAGATATTTTAAGTCAAAGTACTAGATTAGTTACAATCATGTAGCTAAATTTTGACTTCCTAGAAAACATCAAGTATATGTAAGCAAGGGATCCCAACTATCAATAAATGAGGTTTAAGTTGTAACAAGAGTCTAGTATGATGCTATACAATGTGTGAGATGATGACATCCTTTCTTATCTACACCAAGTTTGTGTACTTTGAAGGAGTGTTAAGATTATAAATCCTCACAAAAGGTCATAATATGCCCTTTCCATCACATCCTATGGTGATTAAAATGTATGTATTTTTTATAATTCACTACTTTTGGATAGGAATGAAGAATGAATTAGCTACTTGTGTTGTCATTTGTTTATAAATCCAATTATTCAAGGTAAACAAAATTCCAAACATACTCTATCCTCGTGATTATACTTGGCATAAATGGGTGGTAATTTCCATAGATTTGGTGATAGGTTTACCCAAAAATCAAAATTAACAAACAATATTCTAGTGGTGGTTTATCAATTGACCAAGGTAGTACATTTCATACCAAGAAATGTAAAGGATGATGTCATACTTTTTGTTGAAATATTTATAAAGTAAATAGTCAAACTAAATGGGATACCTTAGGCTATTATTCCTGATAAAGATAATCTATTTGCCTGTAGGTTTTAGACTTGTGACCACCTTTGGCACCAAACTTAATTTTAGTACTATTTATCTCCTTGAAATGGATAGCTAAATATAGAGTTAACTAAATTATGGGGGATATGCTCTAAATGTATGTAATGGATCAACCTACTAAGTGGGTGAAGTATTTTCCCTTGGTCAATCCTTTTAATAAATCCTACCACTTCTTCATTCATAAGGTTTTGTTGAGGATTTGTATAGAAAAAATGTAGGATACACATATAGTGGGATGATTTGGACAATCATGTACCTAAGTCATGCCCATAATTTAACAGGCAAAACACACCAACTTTTTTTTTAAAGTTAATAATTAATGTTTAAAGTCTATAGGTTGACTACACAGAAAGGTTGAATAACTCAAGAGTGATTAAGATTACATTCGGTCGAGGGGAATCATGGCGAGGGGGTTATCGAACCCGCCAACATCTCTCGCATGATACTACGAGGGTCAAACAAATACCTATGGGTTAACTAGCTAGCCCAAACTATAACTAATTAAGCGAATATTTCATTAACTACAATTGCATTAAAATTACTTAATTAAATAAAAGTTCCCACCAAAAAACTAAATTCTAACTAGGTTAATCAAAAAATTAGTTATCATATTTAAGTAAACCTATAGGAAAAAAGAGCCAACTTAATTAAAATTAAATCTGAATTTTTAATATAAAGTTTCCAACAAGAATCTTTATTAAATTAATTTATTGAAATTCTCCTTAATTGACCTTTTTTTTTAAATACGATTATCTTTAGCTAATTATAAACTTTACAAAAGGGTTTAATTAAATCAATTATTAACTATACGTTAAAATATTACTTCAATAAAAATTTATGCAACACATAATAAACCTCCTTAAAATTTTCTTTAGAGATTAAATAACATTTTTTTTTTGTCTAACTTTATTAAATGAAGACCACTCTTCTATACGAACAGATCTAAAACATGACCCTCCATAAAATTAAATTAGATTAACATAATCCCATAACAAAATACTCGAATACTTTTTAATTTATGAAAGGATTTAATCTCTCCTTCATAACAAATTTTCTCAACCAAAAATTACATAGTGGGAAAGATATGCTCTTTTCCCACCAATTTGGGTTTTTAAAAAAATACATAAAAACTAAGCTTTATCAAAAAGTCTTCTTCAAGAGGGAAAGAGGGGATTTAAATTTGAGGTTGACTTTTCCATGCCCTAACCCTAATTTTGAAATTAGGGTTAGGGTGGATTTGTCTTCACCCAAAAATCTTCCCTTTTTCCTCATTTTCATCCTCCCTTCCCTCCCTCTCAAACCCTACATGGGAATTTTTTTTGTTTGCTTAATTTTTTTTTGTTGTAGGTTGAAAGCTTGAGGGAGTTGAAGAGATGAAGATTGCAAAGAAAGGAAGCATACTTGTGCGCGCGCGCACACACACACACACACAGATATATATATATATATATATATATATATATATATATATATTTATATATTTATATGCTCATTAGTATCTACAAATCTCTTATTATATTATTTTTATCACACAATAATATATATATTTTTCGAGTCTGATATTTTTTTTTTTACTTTTTAATTTATTTTTTTTAAAGTTGGGGTTTGGAGGGGCTGAAGCCCGCCCCAACCCCAACCACCTCTAGTCGTGCCATGAGCTATGGCATACCATAGTCACGACACACCATGGTTGTGGCATGCCACAGTCATGGCATGTCGCGACTATGGCTTGCCCGCAACCCCCTACAAAAAAACAAAACAATGCCCCATTTTTTAATTTTTTGTTTATTTTTTAATTTTTATTTTTTTTATCGGTAAACGACCGAAGCCTTGTATTATATTAGATGAATAAAATGAAATTACAGATTTCTCCATTCAAACAGGCACTGGTAGGAAAGAACGGAGTAAGAAAACCTCCAGTCTTGCCCAAGATCGAAGTCCTATATTATACAAATTTAAAAGGGGCATACCCCAGTATATATGTAAGCTCTTTCTTTCAAATTTTTACATAATTTGATGAAACAATTTTTTACAAGAACCTTTCTTAGAATAAGGGAACTAAGTTCTCAAGGATAGGCTAGACTCCAAATTTTATGCATCAAATATCCCGCCATGGAGAAGTGCGCTGACTAACATCTGCATGACAAAACACATCTATCTTCCAATTGGGGATTAGTAACCAGAATCAAAGTGAGAAGAAGTAACAAGGGAGGAGTTAAAAAGACCAATCAACACACTGGAAGGTTCTTCAAAACATAACCCTTTAATAATGATTCCATTTCCTTCCTATTCTAAGTTAACCATACTTTAAACTCCACATTAATAGTTAAACCACAGTATGATTATCTATTAATATGCTGAAATACAGACTATCTAATGTTAGACATAAGTTCCAAAAAAGAAAGTATCCTGATATGTGCTAATATAATTTACCAAAGTGTCTAATATTATACTTTTAATGTATCCTTATCTTAATTCTCTTCCCGCTACATTTACAATTTTAACTTAGAGTGGATAAGAATTCAAAGTTCCAACCTAGCTCAATTGTTGAAGAAAATGTATTCAAAACAATCTTGTTTATATTAACTAAATGCATTAAATTAAATTACTCAGTGATCCATCTGATTTTTAGCATATAGTTCCTAACAATAGTGATTTATAGTCCTAAACTGCCAAGAGGATTAATTGCCATCATGAAATCATGCATACTACCTATCTATGGTTATAAGATTAATCTAAACCATGGGGGAATTATTACCGAGAGAAACCACTGGAACTACCAATGCTAGTAGTTTCATCTTCATTACAGCAAGATACTAAGCCTCTCTCGATAATAATAACTGAGAAAAAACAAAGTAATGAAATAGGAAAAAAACCAACAAGAATAGATAAAACCAACATCATATATTCATTAATATTTATTATCTATTATTACAAAGATCTGGCTCAGACCCAAAAAGCCAGAAAGGAAAACCAAAAGGGAGCTAGGAGGACATCCAGCCAAGCTGGGGAAAGCAACACCAAAAGCAATCTTAAAGACACAGACAGACCTAGAGACAAGATACAGAGGAGACATACAGAGAGACATATTAACCCTAACATAAAACCTAAAAAGCCAAAAAGGAACACCAGAACTGAGAATGCCATCTTGGGTTAGCGTTGAGCTTCCTCCTCTTTTCTCCAGCAAACCATGAGGACATCTCTAGCTTTGTCCACGTCATCTGCCTTCGAGCCAGGTGGGAAAACATAAGTCATAAGTTCCTTGCTAGACTTGATTAAATTGGGCAAAATGAATTCCAGCTTGTTGAGGTCTTCAAAAGAGATATCCAGCTCAATGAAGCTTTGAACATACGCAAAAAATTTACTAGCCATTCCTTACTCGGGCCCTCTCTAATTCCTCTCCAGCAAATGAGGAAGTTGATACTAGCTTCCATTTTGGGTCAGCTAGAGAAGAACTAAATATTATCCCTAATATATAGGGATGGCCGCCTAGCTATATTAATAAGTAGAAGACCACCCGAAGGGTATGCCATGTACACTTCAGAAAGCGGAATTCTCAATTTCTGGTCTATACTAAGCACAACATTATCAGTCCAACTAACCATGTTGGGTCGAAAATATTATAACAGAGCCTAAGGATTTCACCCTTGTCAATGTTTTCCCTAGCAAGGAAACCTATAAAGGAGCCAATGACAAAACTATTTGTTCTCTAGGTGAAGTCATAATTGAATGCATTTGCACCTATGGCCCATGCAACAACAAACCTAGATACATCATCTATGGTATTGAGAATTCAATTCTATCTTTCTTGTTTAACCGATCCTCTAAACGCCATAGTCCTAACTTCCAAGAAGTGAAAAAAGGAAATAGCAGACTCCATAGATGCACAGAAAATGGAGGAAGAGAACCCACACTGGCTTAAAAGTAGAAATCTAAAGAAGGGCAACACAAGACTCCAATATGTGAAAAAAATGAAACACCTCAAGAAATAAATACTCACAAGCGAACGCAAAGAGGGGATTAATGAAACATGATTACCATACCTCTAAATGATTAATTAATAGTACTACCATGAATTTATGCACCTCTATTGATGATACATGTCATAATCGGGAGGCATTAGGACAAATGTTGAGCCACTGAATTGATTTCTAATAGATTTAGCATATCTATTTATTGCCAAGGATATAAAATAATCTAATTTAAATTAGGAAAGGGTGTAGAAGATTGGAGCATGAAATCTTCTCCCTCAACTCCTCCCTCAAATGCTCGCCCACTATCATAGTCAGTTGTCTCAAATTATGAAACTCATCTGCCCTCTGCTTCCTCCACTGATCAAAGAGGAAACGTTCTCAAAAATGCTCCAAGAACAACTCCCATGTAACTGTATCCATCCGAAGACCTAGCTTCTCCTACTCTATCCTTCACCATACCGCTACAAAATATGTGAGCTGTGTCACTGCATACCCAGCTTTAGTATTGCTACTAAAGGGATGCATGGAAAAACTCTACTCTAAGGCTATCAACCAAGTCTCTGCCTCTAAACCAGTACCTTTCCCATCAAAGGGATTAGGTTTCCCTCTCATCAGATCCCTCATGTGGTTAGCTGCCAGAACTATAGGATCAACTGTGAAGTCCCTCCTTGGAGGACTCCTAGACCTCTCTCTAGCCTACTCAGGACCAAGACGATTGAGAATCGCTTGCAAGAACTGCCTTGTGTCTAGCCCTTCAGACTCAGCCTGATGATCCTCTCTCTGATCATCTCTAGACTAATGGTGGTGACTCTCCTCACTAACACTCGTAGAAGGGCTATGATGTCTACCCCTTCCACATCCACCAAAATGACATCTACGTCTACCTCTAGAAGCTCTAGTGACAGGCATGATTCCTGCATCACACAGAGATCAAGACAATGTCACACAACATAACTCAAATCAAAAACAAAAGAAAACATAATCATAGAGCAATGGTCTGCAAACAAAATGTTTTATGTCTATGTTTAGTTTCAAGTTTAGACCACACAAAACCTAATAGGCGTACATACCCAGAGTTCCCAGTGTAGAAACCTCGCTCTGATACCAAATGTAATGCCCCGCCAGGGAACCCAGGAGAGATTAACCTATAACTTACTACTAAGTTTGGTGAACATTTTTTTTTTCTAAAGTTAACATACACGATACACAGCAGTGCGGAAGCAATTACCATTTACTCATGTTGAAACAACATCCAACATAAATTACAAAACTCGAGGGTCCCATGATGTAGAATTACTTAAGGACAAAACACAACTAAAGAATGATAACAAAAGATTCCATATCATAAATGATACAATAACAACTTACAACAATAAATACAATCCTCATGGACATCTATGATAACTAATACACTGACATCCATTGCACATGTCGCAGGGTATGTAATAATAAATCTAACAAAGAAGTACAATGATCATATTAGGTATCACATGTGATACACTAATATAGGATTACATAAATGAAGATAAGATAAGAAACCAACAATGAAGAATCAATGAAGAACCATAAGGGCATCTAACTGTAGGAGTACTAACAGCACCGGCACCAGGATGTTGAATCTCAAATGGTAAAGAATCACTACCACTGATCCGTGTAGAACCACAAAGGTCTACCCCATCGTGCTAAGGAGATAACCACAAACCCCAATCGGATGACCAAAACCAAACAAGGATAAAACCACTGAGCAAGGTATCCTGAAAGCTCTCTACTCAAGGTTTACAAAAAAAAAAGAAAAAAAGTGAAAGGTGGAACACACTAATCCAGAGGCATAAACAAAAAACTCAGGGGATGATCTAGGCTACATGCTATGGGAGTGTCATCACATGTCTAATTACTTGAGTTACCCTGGACTGGTCACTCTGGACCCCGGACCCTCAAGCATTGAGTTAACCTGAACTGGCCACTCTGGGCCCCAGACCCTCAATACGATCCATGTGGGATTAGAATACTCTCTCTCATATATGAGGGATTATAATCAAAACCATACTCTAAATTATCTTTTTAATGATCTCTACACATTTTAATTACTATGTTATCACTTAATTACATAACTTATGTAGGTTACCCAGGTACTGACCACTTTGGGTCTCGGCCCCTATTGTAAGCCACTCCCCTAAGATGCACTTAATCAATCTCCCCTATGCTCATAATCACATATACATCAATCAAGTATTCAACCAGGTAATCCTAGATGTAGTTTCACACACAAGAAACTGACATGATTACAATGATACCACAACAGATAATAAATCAATAAGAACCCATAAGATTGAAACAGGATGATAATCAAAATAAACACACACATCAAACATGATGTTGAAAACAAATCCAACTAACAAGATCCCTGCCTTTGTTCCCCTAGGTCATTCTAATGCCCGATATCCACAATGCACAAGAATACAGTTCAGAAAAAGAAGACAACACTCACAATTTAAAGCATTGAACAGGTACTACAAGCACCAAAACTTCATAATGAACATGATCCAAACAAAATATAGATCGCATAATAATGATAAAAGAATCATGACATAACCAGCATATTAATGTTACTAATAAAAAGAATATTCCCTAATAACGCTCTAGGAATTCAGTAGAATAATTGCCCAATTTTGGTACATGCATAAGCATTTATCATGTAATTGTTTCTAATAAAAGAAAATGTTCTACCTTCTTCAATATTAATATTCCAATATTAGATTTAATATTCAATTAAATCTATAAAGCATGGTTAGAAAAATTGATTCAAAATTAAATTCATAATTTAACTATAAACCAATTCTAATTAACAAATTTATCTTATCAAGACAAAATTTACAAGCATTTGCTCAAATTAAAGTAAATCTAAAACATTGATTTACTAACAACAATAAAATAACACTAACAAATAAACTAAATTAATTTTGCAAATTAATTAACTAAAATTTAATTTTCAACAAAATAAATTAATTTAATTTAAACTAAATTCAATTAAATTAAATAATACATAACAAAGAAATTTATTAATTTTATTAACTAACAAAATTTAATTAAAACAATATTCAAATTAACTAAAAACTAAATAAAATACCATATATAAATTAACAACAAAAAAAATCAATAAATAAAAATATCATATGGGGGGGATCCTGCGGGCCCCACACCCCATTTCCCCGAGCCCTCGCACGTTTTCCAAGAGGTCCCGTCGAGCGCTCTGCCCCGTAGCAGGGTACTGCTACTGCAGTACCTCTGCCGTAGCAGATAGGTACTGCCGTAGCAGTGCCTACTGCTACGGTGGTGGCATGCATTGGGGAGTGGGGGAAGGTGGTGGCCCCCACTTCCCTTTCACTTTTTCAATATTTCTTTTTTTAATATTAATTTTTTTTTAAAGCAAACTCAAACTCAACCCATTAAGGTAACAGGAAACTTTCTCCTTATCAGCTTCTGCATGACCTATTCTGATGAGGATTCGATAGAACTCCTTTGTATACTCTTGAACAGATCATCCCGCTTGCTTCAAACTTTGCATTTTCTTCAGTAGGTCAAGCTCATAATCAACAGGGATGAACTGTTGCTTCAATTTATCCACCATCTGATCCCATCTTGTGATTTTATCTTTCCCTCTTCTATTTCGCTCCAATTGAATCTCTTGCCACTAGATCTTCGCATGACCTTTCAGTCTAGCCTTCGCGAAGTTGACCCTATCAGGATCCTCAATATCTACATACTCAAAATATTCTTCACATTCATTGATTCAGTCGATCAACTCCTCTAGGTTAAGATTTCTTGAAAATGTAGGAACCTCAATCTTAGGTCTTTTTCCAATCTTGGAAATGGCTCGAAAAAGTCTTTCTTCCTCCTGGTTCACAACTTTGACTTCTCCTTCTTGATCTTCTTCTTCAGCTTCATCCTCGCTTTCATCTCTGACATTAAGATTCATTCCTTTGCAAATCTCTTCTTGCAATGTTCGCACTTGTCTCTAGAGTTCTCTAACCTCATGTGTTACAACACCACCTCTTCCGCCATGTTTTCTTCGTGGAGGCATTTTCGCGATGCGCATTGAAACCCTAACCACAGTCCTAGTGCAAACTGCCTCACAGTCGGTGATCTATTTACACACTCAGGAACTCTTGCTCTGATACCACTTGATGAAGGGTGCTCCCCTTAATACCACAAACACATAACAGAAACAAAGAAACAACAACCATATGCAAGAACAAAAATTGGGCTTCTTATTATCGCCACAAATGTGGAATTACAAACTTTCAGAATTACAATATGCAAAGCCACATGGGCATTCCCTTACAATATTTTGTAGGACAAAGCCTCGAATCAATACCCAGATCTACTACCCAGAACTGTCTCGAACTGCCTAAGACAACACTACAGCCTTCCTTATATAGGCAATTTTCCACCGCCTGGGAAGGTTCCAGAATTTTAGCCAACAAGGCTGACCAAACTTAGAATTATTTTATTTTAGAATTGATTACATCAAAATTGGCTCAAAATAAATTTTGAAACCCAAACAAAAATTTTGAAGGAAAATCATTTTATGCCATTTTAGGTGACCCAACTTCCAAAGACCATAAGTCATCGCTAGTTAACCTGATTGACTATTATAACCCCATTCCGGAAAGGCCATGAAGCACTCTACAGGCTTAGCTCACACAAGCACTTGCCACCCAAATTTTTGACCTCATTCAGGATCTCTAAATCCTTCAAAACTGAGTTCAAAGTTTATGTACCCTGTTGCCAATACCGAAAATCTTCAATATCTACAAAGCTAGACTTGATCTATCAATGAAACTTTACTTGCAGGCTGATATGACCAAAATGAACCTCTAGGGAAGAAATCAAAACATTCTAAGATCGGATGACCAACTTACTAAAAATAGCAAGTTTCCACAAATAGCAGCTCTACACAAGATAGCCCTTATTGAATACAAAAACATAAATATTTTTGGGTGATGCAAGATTGCTCTTACACCCAGGATGCTCCTGCATCAGAAGGCATGTTGGATGTTGA
Source organism: Chamaecyparis obtusa (assembly GCA_027943335.1). NCBI lineage: Eukaryota > Viridiplantae > Streptophyta > Pinopsida > Cupressales > Cupressaceae > Chamaecyparis > Chamaecyparis obtusa. Next base: position 720,473 of record BSBK01009282.1, read on the forward strand.
TCTCGAAGGTATTGATTACACTTGGTCTAACATGAGAGCAGGTGCTGACCTTATCTAGGTTAAGCTTGATAGGGTTCTCCTTTCTCATGACTGGTTTGCTTTGTTTTCTTGCACCCTCACCTCTCTCAACCGTATTGGCTCGGATCACTACCCCATTTCCTTTCTTGCTAATACCCTCAATGGGAAAGGACATTCCCCTTTTAGACTTGAAAAAATGTGGCTAGCCCACCCAGATTTTGAAAATAGAATTAGGGAATGGTGGAATATTAAAGTGGAAGGAAAAGCTATGTTCCAAGTGGCAAAAAAAATGGCAAATGTCAGAGAAAAAGTAAGACAATGGAATAAGGACATCTTTGGCGATATATTCCAAACCAAGAATAAGATTCAAATTGAATTAAAAGAAGTTCAAGATAAGATACAATATTTTGGATTGACTGAAGAAAGTAGAATAGAGGAAAATCATGTTCTTGTTGACTATCACAATATCATATCGAAAGAGGAGACCTACTGGAGACAGAGATCTAGATCCCTTTGGCTGAAAGCGGGAGATAAGAATACTAGATTTTTTCACCTTACAACAATGAAGCATAAAGCAATGAACATAGTTAATTCTCTTGTTACTACCAGATGTACTTTAACTAAAGAGGAGGATATAAGGAGAGAAATTATGGGCTATTTTTCTTCTCTTCTTTCCAAAGAGAAAGATCTGAATCAAGAGAACCAACTATTCTTACTGAATTCCATTCCTTCACTGTTAGACTCTAAGGATAATGGCTTTCTTAAGTATATCCCTAAGGATGAAGAAATTAAAAGGGCTATTCATTCTTTTGAAGGAGAAAAATCTCCTGGTCCAGATGGGTTCCAAATGTTCTTCTTTCAATCTTTCTGGAGGATCATAGGGAAAGATGTTTGTGGAGCAGTCAAAGAGGTCTTTGGCTCTAAATCAATTCTAAAATAACTTAACTCTACCTTTATAACTCTTATTCCGAAAAGACCAGGAGCTAATGCTGCTAACTACTTCAGGCCTATCAGTCTTTGTAACTCATTATACAAGATTATGTCAAAGATTCTCACTACTAGGATTTTAAAGCTTCTCCCTCATCTCATCTCTCCTCAACAGAATGGCTTTGTCCCGGGGAGACAAATTCTAGATTCCATAATGGTGGTTCATGAGAATATCCATTCTTTGGAGAAATCAAGAATACAGGGCTTCCTAATGAAGCTTGACTTATCTGAAGCCTACGATAGAGTGGACTGGGAGTTGCTTTCCAAAATTCTTCAGGCTTTTAGTTTTGATAATGGAGTGGTCAAGCTGATTATGCAACTGGTTTCAACTATTTCCTCTTTTGTGATTGTGAATGGCAGCTCCTCTCCCTTCTTTAGACCTTCCAGGGGGTTGAGGCAAGGAGACCCAATCTTGCCTATCCTCTTCGCCATCATGGCTGAAAGTCTTGGTAGATTCATTAAGAACCAAGTTAATCAAGGGAAGATCAATGGCCTGCAACCCTCTTCAGCAAAGATTAAATGTTCTCATGAACAATTTGTTGATGACACAATTCTTATGGGGGAATCTACTGGCAAAGAGGCGAGGAACACTAAAAAAGCTCTCAATGTTTACTCTAATGCTATAGGTCAACTGATTAATTGGGAGAAAATCTTTCTTGATTTCTTTAACACACCTGAAGCTAGAAAGAACAAAATATCCTCCATTCTTGGGTGTAAGATAGGGAGGCTTCCTGCCCCTTACTTAGGCTTGTCGCTGTGTTTGAAACCAGAGGCCAACTTTTGGAATGAAATTCTTGATAGATTCCACAAAAATTTGGCAGGTTGGAAAGGGGCAATTCTTAGCCAAGCTGGAAAATTTCAACTGTTGAAGGCTACTCTTCAAAACCTCCCTATTTATGCTCTAAGTCTGTTCAAAATTCCTCTGAAGTTTATTGACCTTAAAGAAAAAACTCAAAAAAAGTTCCTATGGATTGGTGTGGAAGAGAAAAAGAGACTTAGTTTGGTGGCTTGGGAGAAGGTTTGTAAACCAAAGAAGCTGGGGGGGCTGGGCATCAGAAACATTACTAATACTAATAAAGCCCTTCTAGCTAAACAATGTTGGAGGATATTTGAAGAGGAAAAAGAATGGAATGCTATAATCAAAAGCAAATACCATCTCACTTCTCTAGAAGGAATTCTTCAATCTTAAAACAATATCCAAGGGTCGTTTGTTTGGAATAGCATAAGCAAGGGTAAGAACCTAATCAGTAAACGGGCTAGATGGACGCTGGGAAATGGCAGGAAGATTCAATTATGGGATGACAAATGGCTCTCGGATAAACCTCTTATAGAGAATGAGGAGTGGAATTTTGTGATACAGGAATGTAAAGAGACCATTGGGGAAAAAGTGAGTGACTACTGGATTAATGAAGAATGGATCGACTTGGGATTGAGGGGCATCAGACTAAAAGAGATGAATAAACAACTAAACAACTAGTTTATTAGAGAAAATGAGCCTGATGAACTGATTTGGGGTCCTGCTATCTCTGGCAATTTCTCGATTGCCTCTGCCTTAGCTCTTCTCATCCCTTCGGAGGATCAGCTTTTCTCTGCTTAGGTATGGAATAAAGATCTTATCCTTAAAATTAACATGTTTTTTTGGTTGCTTGTCCAGAACAAAATCCTTACTATGGATAACCTCATGAGAAGAGGGTTCTAAATGCCTAATAGATGTATCATGTGCTGTGAAGAAGCTGAGTCTTGTAACCACTTAATGATCCATTGCTCCTTTGATAGAGAGGTTTGGAACTCCATCATTTTGTCTCTGAATCTGAAGTGGGTTAAACCTCACAATATCCAGGACTTTATTCAGCAATGGCAGAGCCCCTTTCATGACAAAAATGCTAAGGATCTCTGGAAACTTGTTTTACCTCATTTTACCTAGCAGATATGGAAGGAGAGGAACAACTGAATTTTTAGAGATAAAAAAGCTCCCCCCCTTTTGGTTGCTAACTCTGTTTCCAGAAGTATTATGGAGAACCACATAAGTATTGGTAAGAAGGATACCAACTTATGGAACCCTAATCTTAAAAGGACAATACCATTTCATGGGAGATCTTGAAGAGCAGAAATGATCTGAATCATAGAGAGAATGCTATGTGGTCTGCTCCTCCCTTGGGATGTGTCATGCCCAAAATTAGGGCAAAACACACATAATTTTTTTATAAAAAAAAAACACTAACAACTAGGTTGCATACAAAAACATGGGAATGAAACACCAATTCAAGGTACACACACATCACAAGGGGATTCAAGGCATGTGCTGGCTTGCCATCATCCCCTACATGTCAGGTGCACTAGGTCAAGGGATCACTGACTAGGATTAATCCATAAGGGATTTCGAGGGAGAAAACCCTTAGAACAAATTACTCGAATAAAAAAAATAGGACAATAATTCTAAATTTAATAAATTATTATTGATCTCCCATAGTAAATTTTACAATAATAACAATCATCACATAACATTTTAACACATCAAAAATATTGCCACCATTAAGAATTCATAATAGATTATAAGTTAAAAAATTTAAGTTACTAAAATATGAAGAGTTAATAAAAGAGGATTCGCCCCTTCAACCCCAAATCACACGTAAATAAATAAATAAATGAGTCCAAAACTATATACACATACGCATGATAGAAATAAGACTAAGTAACAACCAATCTAAAACAAATTCCAAAAGGAACCATTTATTGAGAAATAATGAGTCTAAATTTTCTACACTTATGACATAATTTATTTGATTAAAGTAATAATATTAAAGACCCAATTACTAAAATAAAAACAACAATACAAACAAAAGAAAATACAAGTGTTAATTATATAGTCCACATAAAGAAATGACCCAATAGGCAAAAAGGGTCAGAAAATTAATTAAATGAAATAAAAGTAAAAGGAGATATTTCCAAGGGCATCCATCCCTAAACAAAATTGGGGTTTGGCCACATAAGACGCAGCCCCAAACCCTATCTCTCAACTCATCCTTCATTTCTTTCCTCTGGTGGTGACAATGTTGCAGGAGAACTCTGGCACACAAGGCTATCTATCAAAGTGCACATAGCTCTGTGGCTCTGCGGTGGACGAGCTCGAGCACAGGATAAACGCAGCAATGGTTGGGATGATCTTAGTTTAGAAGCTAATATTCTAACTTGGTTTACATTCAAATATTTTATAGTTTTACTTTTGTCAATACAGTGTATGGTTTTACGAAATCAATAGGGATCCCCCGCACTGTCGACACGAAGTCGTGGAGCAGGGCTGGGCCCTATCGTTCCTCCTCAGGGGTATTGGCACTCCCCTGTCCATCGCCCCCATGGGGACGATGGCCATGGCAATGTCCCTACTCCCTTAGCGGCACGGGTCGACTCTCTGTTCTTTCATCCTTGCTTGTAGCAGGCGGCCCAGTAGCTAGGGCTCGCTACTAAAGAGAAAATATAACGTCTTCATTTCTTAGTTAGAGAAAATAAACTTTATTTACTGTTTGCTGTTTCATTACGGTTACCGTAGCAGCGTACCAATATGATAGTTGGTAAAAGTTTCCATGATTCATCACAAGTATAAGGTGGTAATATGATTTCTTAGATTAGTTACACAGCAACAACATAAATATATCATTATATATGCGCCTATATACTTCGGTATATGTGCATACATATCGATATATATAAAATTTATAATAATAAGGTCTACCAGTACATGCGTTAACATAAAGGGTATCGTTTTGCTAAAAATAAAATCTCCAAAACCTTTGATAAAATTTATGTTCGATGAAAGGTTTGATGAATATATTAAACGAAACTGTGGTATATAAAAATTGGCAAGGTAACATATTATCCTTACGTAAGGTGTTGTTTGTTAAGAGAATGTATTAAGGGTTTTTTAGTATTGTTCACTTCAATGCAATCTTCTTTTGATTAGTTAAACAACCAGTACAACATAGTTCACTACGCCTTGATAATATAAAGTTTGGGAAAATTGATGGTTAGGAGGTTTGAAATGCCTTCGTTTGATAAGGATTTTCGTTCAACAATTAAAAAACTATGGTAAACTCGGTCTAAAAGAAATTTATATCGTATTAATACATTTATATAGCAGAATATATAAATGTATTAATATGGTATCAAATTTATTAAAATGGGGAGTATTAATACATATATGTATATATAGCAAATATATATTTATATATGTATTAACATAAATTCCAGCAAGATTATAATTATGAAAAGTATTAATGTATATATATACAGCCATATATATATATATATATATATATATATATATATATATATATATATATATATATATATATATATATCAGGTGAATTAAAGAAAGTAATAAACAATATTAAGAGCTTTCTACATATAAAATATCTATCAGTTAAAGTATTCAGAAATTTAGTATCAATTAGATATATATTTGCTTATATCAAAAACATTTAAAGATTGACCACTTCATCTAGATTCAATTAACCAATTCTCTTTTCTTTGATACACACAATATAATTATGGAATTAACTCTAGATACAAAATCTAATATTACCATTTAAGGATGTCTAATAAATCCATTCTTCCTAAGCCAAATAATAAAATGATTGATCATTTATTTACTTGAAAATATTCATGAATTGACAATAAATCTTTCCTTTATGGGAGAACCTAGTGAAATACATGATCAGTCTTTTGAATACATAACCTTAAAAAGGAGATATCATTTCTTTATTGCGAGTACTAAAATAAAACAGCAACTAGGCATTTACATTGATTTCCTCTAACTCTAAACAACAATACTAACATGTCATTTCCATATAAGGATAAATCAAGCTTCTTTCTCATAAAACATTTTAGTTTAATAGATAGGAGAAAATAGATTAATCTACTATATTTGCAAGCATTTCGAATGCTAGGCTTTTCAACATAGCCTTGTTTAAACAATATACACAAAGACTCAAGGCCAACAAACTCAATTAACTAGAAGAAGAGGTAAATATCCAAAAGCTTCCTTTAACTCCTTGAAACCAGCAAGCTAAGTCTTGAGAAAATCTGCAAAATAACAAATAGACCATGGAGGCTCACCTCCCAACCTAGGCCATTTCATGGCCACCCCCGAGCTAGGGGAAACAAAGATGGATAGGGTTTCAACATGCAAACCTCAAGCACATAAACAAACAAAAACTAGCAACAACACATAAACATCAAATTCCCTTTCCTAAGGCTAGCACAACATGAGTCACCTTGGACCCATAGTAGGGGTGAAGGTGGAAGCTACTCAACTAGGAGAATGCCAAAGTACCATAGAAAACCAGCCTTCAACAAGGCTCTAAAATCTGCTCAAAATGCCTTCACAAGGCCATAGAAACAACCATCCACCCTTCTCATACTCATCACAATAACAACATCCTTATGACCCCTAATAAGTATACACAAAGATGGCAACATGGATGCCCATACATCCATGTCTTATCCCCTTCCTCCTAGAGGAAGGACTCTACACTAGAAGAGTAGTCCCAACTTATGCCCTTCAACCATCAAGGCTCTCTTCCCTCCCAAGGGTGAGTTTGGCCTTGCACACCCCAAAGAAAACAATGCAACAAGAAGGAAGATACACATACATGCAAGGAAAAGAACTCATGAACTTTTCATTATAACTATCATTCACACAACATAAAGAAAGAAGTAAAGAAAATTACATAGCAATAAGGACAAGAGAATTTAAGATCCAACCTTGATCCAAGCTTATGGCAAAGAGGGTTGAGATTAGCTTTCCCCAAACTAGTCTCCTCCTTTGCTATGCAACGCCAAAATCCTTCAAGAACACAAGACCAAAAATTCTCTCAAACCCTCAAGTCTCCAAAAATTGGAGAGTGGGCAATGGCCAACAATTTTCCCTCCATCTCCTTAAGAAGACAAACCCTAAACCTATCAAACCAAAAGAGGGAAATTCAAATTCAAATTTCAAATGAAGAGTGGGCTTGACATACCTCTTCCAATTTTCGTCACTTTTCAAAAGAGCATCTTTTGGAAGGGCAAAAATAGTCAAAATGCATCACAATGGTCAAAATTTGACCCCCAACATATGGCACCACTATGGGGTAGCCTATTTTTAACCTCCACTATCATAAATGGTCATTAAAAGCCACTCAAAAGACCACTCAAAGATTGAATCCAAAAATGAAAGAGATTTCCACTCATGGCCCCTAAAAATAGAGACCACTTACACACATTAAACACTTAGACATGCCAACTCACATGACATGTGTCAATTGACACTACAAATAAATCACATTACACACAATACACATGGCATGCCAAGTAGACTAAATAATAAAGTAAAATAACATAATTCAATAATCACATTCATGCACCACTTTACAAAAATTACAATTTACAACGAGGTTAATTTCTCCCCTTGGAGTTAACCTTGGCTTAACATGATTTTACAAATATCCATCTTTAATTTCCCCTGATATATCCATGGTCTTACCTGCACACTTGACAAAATATCAGTAGCTCATGAAATGTCAAATATCATATGTGTGTGTGTGTGCAAATAGAATATATCTAAAAATCACATTCTTAACATCATAAATTTCTAATTGCATTTCATAATATTTCTCATCATTTTCAACATAGCATTTTTAAATCATATAAAGTCAAGAATAAAATGATACATGTTAATTCACCTAGCATAATAATCATGATCATTTCTCACAAATTTCCCTAACATGAACGTTACATCAAAGTATCATACATAAACCAAAGATTTAACAATTACTATGCTCCTGACCTAATAAATAGCATGAAATTAAAAGTCCTATATCATCGTCACATAATCAAACTCTAGTACATCATATAGTCCAACTGCATCCACACTTTACCACAAGAAAATCACCTACTTCCAATAATACATTTCCAAATTTCAAATCAAGCTATTTCAAGAACATAAATATATCAATTAACCTAATTTATTAACCACAATTATCTCACATAAACTCTTCTTGTACAAACATGAAATTATGGCATAATATTCTAAATTAAATAATTCATCAATACCATAAGTCAAGACCTAATAATCCAACGTGAAAATAAGTCCTAAATTATTTACACGCTACATTTCAAATTATTCACTTTTCTTGCATTGTTATAACATCAAAGCGTTCTATGTGAAATCTCTCATTCAACATCAGGATCTAATAATCACTTTTCTATTGATACATGTCTCAACATAAAATAAATTCAAATAGTCCTTTAACTAAGCATTCATATCCAAATAGAAACATTTCAACATTCAGTAGTGGTACACTCACACCTTCCCTGCTGCATTTCTTCTAGAGATTACATACACACAGGAAACAATTTTTAACTACATTAGAATATGTACATATTTCACCCTTTTACTATTTAAACTACCTTATTCCAATACAATTTCTATAAAACATGCACTTGATAATATTATCAGAAGGATTAGTTGAATTCAATTAATCTTATTTTAGACAAAGAGTATCCTAGGATTTTGAGTGTATAAGTAACATGAAAAGAGTACATCACATTGGTAATCAAATCTCTATCCACTAGGATACAAATCATAATGCAAAAACATAACTTTCTAATTATTGAGTCCATTAAGCAGAAAGATAATACCAAGATAGAATCTCTTAAAACCCCTGACATGACTTCGAGAGATAAACTCTAGATAAACATAAAGAAAATCTGGCAAAGAGCATCTCATGATGCCATCGACCATAATACAGGTAACAATCACTGCATCTATATGAATGACTCATCCCTACTCTAAGGGTCTCCAGAATTATTCAAGACCATATCCTATGTCTCCTAGTTCACGCAGAACATCGATACACACTCCAAAATAATACCCCTAGCGGATTCTCCCTCACATGGGGCCAATCATGACCTTACCCTTCGAGAATGACAGTCGAAACCATACCATAAGGATATTCGTGCAAAGGGGTAAATTAGGGAGGCACTACATCATCCCCCCAAGGACTAGGCTTACTCCTAGAAGCCGACAAGACAAACTGAAGAGGATGCTACACGCGTGCGGACAAGCTATCCTAGGAATACCTCAAGATAAGTCACCCTCTAGATGTCCCTCAATAAATAGCATAGAGCCCACACAAGGGAAACAACTTACTAATAGAATGGCAAGATAAATTCATAACCCAAAGACTATTACCCCACCAAAACTAGGGCCATCAAGGCCCACCATAAGGATTGGATCTCCAAGCTGTCTAAGTCGCACCTAACAATATATCAAACCTTGCTAAGAAGAGGAACTTCCCAAGCTTCCAAATCACATTCAAGGGGTCTAGGAAGGTCCTTGAGCACACATGCTAAATCCACCACAAAAAGAAAAGTTTTTATGCCCTCACAAAAGCCATAAAAGAAATTAAACTCAAGTGGCATTACCTTACTAATTTGTATCATTACCAAATGAGGTCTCCTCAACCTTCAACTATTGGCTAGAGTCACAATCCCCTGATAGCCTCCCTTGGCATGGCCTACCCAATATGTGTTTCCAAACAAGAAGTGGCTCTTGCATAAGGATAACTTTCGATCTAAACTCTAGACATCATCAAAACCCAACATGCTCCTTCTAGGCTACGGTCCTACACCACCACTATACTAATTATGAGGGTGCATCTCAGTATTTCCTTCTTGGTGTTTCCCCCTCCTCTGTACATACTACCAAGGATCCTGAATAAACTAGGTAGAGTCACAAACATAAGACTGGCCAACAAGTAAAAAAAACATTTGGAATAGTCACCAAGAACCAATAGAAAGGTAACTCCTAATAAGATGTCTATTTATTTCAACAATAAATTCAAGAAAGACATGAGCTCATTAAAACAACAAAGGAAGTGTATCATAATCAAAGAAAGGTAGTTTGGTGACTATTTCCAGATATAAGAAATAACCAAAATATGTTGGCCCACACAACATGAGGAAAATTCCTCTACAAAAGATAGATGAAATGAAAGGAATATAATTAAACCAAGGAGCCATCCACAAAACATTACTACAAAATTTAGCCATGTAAGAGGGAGGAATCACCACAGGACACTGAGGACATCACTTCTAGAGAAAACCTTTGAGATCGAAACCACCACATACAGTCCTTAATAGAAGCATCACTACAATACTGATAGCTAAAGAAATATCCTAATCCTGACAAACTTATCTCTCACCCTATTGCAGCAACCTCTCTATCGAAGTAATAGGAGTTAGATGATTTCTTTCAACCACCCCCATAAAAGTAGAGAGATCTACTTGAAATTGAAACACGAACCTCAGACTCTAGGAAGGGGGTTCTCCAAGTGTTCCAAGAAAAAGGTAGAACTCCCACGAGGTTCTTCCCAAAACTAGGGTACGCACAACTTACATCACCACACTAGAATAGGTTTCTACAATAAAGCATCATTCAAGGGTGTGGTCAAAATCTCCACACAATACAATGGTAGGAAAAATTTGTCTACAAAAATGACATCATAGAATGAGTGGAGGGGTAAAGCATTGCTCAACCAATTCATAATTTGTTCCACAAAAGGGATAAACTCAATGAGGTTTTGCACCTCAATAATAACAATACACCCTTCTTCGAAAGAACAAGACATCAATGAAAAGCCAATACCAAAAACCGTCCTAACTCTCTCATGAGTCATGACCCTAAGGTCCAAATCACAACATACTCAATACAATTTCATGGTGTCATAATGATATAAACTAACAATGTACCGCATGCTACAAGGAGATAGCTAATAGGCCCTTATACCAAGCATAGACACCACTCTTGTTCTGAAAATACATGGTCATGCTAGAAAGAGAACCGCTAAAGGCTACCAAGAGCATCGAAGAATCCTATCATCATATACCAACCACCATGCTACACCTAGTGGCATCACTACCACTGTCGCCAAGCCTGCCACACTACCAAACATAAAAAGGGTTGCAAGAAACTCGACTATACGCAGTTCTGAACACCATAGGAAGGGCTCCCTCCTGAACCACAAGGTACTCGGGTTAGTTTTCTTGAAAGCCCAAGTTGCAACGCAAGCACACCCAAGCTATAGGTCGATTACAAGCTCACAAAATTTAAAACATGGGAGTTCACACAAAAGGGATTGTAGTGGAAATGCATGGCCTTAATCAAGTGCCTATCTCAGAGGCAGCTATGATATTTCATTTCTGCTTCGGGAGCTATTTCAAAAAGGGGAAAATATCAATTTCCTTCTAGTATCCTCAAGCTCCCTATCCCACCTCCTCACGTGTTGAGGAGAGTAACAAAAGGCCCTTCCATGTCTATGCACCTACCGCACTCAAATGACAACCTTAAAATTTGAACACAAATGGGAAACACAATGGCTTAAGGTTCCAAGTGTTGAAACAACATAAGCAAATACCATCTCACTTCTCTAGAAGGAATTCTTCAATCTCAAAATGATATCCAGGGGTCATTTGTTTGGAACAGCATAAGCAAGGGTAAGAACCTAATTAGTAAAGGGGCTAGATGGAAGCTGGGAAATGGCAGGAAGATTCAATTCTGGGATGACAAATGGCTCTCGGATAAACCTCTTATAGAGAATGAGGAGTGGAATTTTGTGATACAGGAATGTAAAGAGACCATTGGGGAAAAAGTGAGTGACTACTGGATTAATGAAGAATGGATCGACTTGGGATTGAGGGGCATCAAACTAAAAGAGGTGAATAAACAACTAAACAACTGGTTTATTAGAGAAAATGAGCCTGATGAACTAATTTGGGGTCCTGCTATCTCTGGCAATTTCTCAATTGCCTCTGCCTCAACTCTTCTCGTCCCTTCAGAGGATCAACCTTTCTATGCTCAGGTATGGAATAAAGATCTTATCCCTAAAATTAACATGTTTTTTTGGTTGCTTGTCCAGAACAAAATCCTTACTATGGATAACCTCATGAGAAGAGGGTTTTAAATGCCTAATAGATGTATCATGTGCTATGAAGAAGCTAAGTCTTGTAACCACTTAATGATCCATTGCTCCTTTGATAGAGAGGTTTGGGACTCCATCATTTTGTCTCTGAATCTGAAGTGGGTTAAACCTCACAATATCTAGGACTTTATTCAGCAATGGCAGAGCCCCTTTCATGACAAAAATGCTAAGGGTCTCTGGAAACTTGTTTTTACCTCATTTTACCTGGTAGATATGGAAGGAGAGGAACAAATGAATTTTTAGAGATAAAAAAGCTCCCCCCCCCTTCTGGTTGCTAACTTTGTTTCTAGAAGTATTATGGAGAACTATATAAGTATTGGTAAGAAGGATACCAACTTATGGAACCCTAATCCTAAAAAGGACAATACCATTTCATGGGAGATCTTGAAGAGCAAAAATGATCTGAATCCTAGAGAGAATGTTATGTGGTCTGCTCCTCCCTTGGGATGGTTAAAAGGAAATTTTGATGGTTCTTCTAGAGGAAACCCTAGAAGGGTTGGAGGAGGAGCTCGTAAGAGACTGGACAAGAAATTGCCTTGGTGTTATTTTTTTTTGTTGGGGATTCAAACCAACCACGTGGAAGAAGCTGAGGTGGCTCTCTATGTGATTAAGTTGGCCAAAGATATGGGATGCTTGAAACTTTGGCTCGAGGGTGACTCCCTCAACATTGTTAATTGTATTAAAGGGAATTCAATCAACTCTTGGACTATAGCACATACAATAAACAAAATCAAAACAATTATCAACTCCTTTGAGGAATGCCACATCACTCATATTTACTATGAAGGTAATAAGCCAGTAGACAGGATGGCAAATGAAGGTACCCAAAGTGATGTCATCAAAATGTGGAGAGGGGAAGGAAATCTTAATGCCGAGATCATAAGTCTAATCACTTATGACAAAATAAATCACAATGAAGGGAAAATCACTTAATATAATGATGACAAGGATGAAACATTTTTCGAGGAGGGCTGCATGTAATGCAAAGTGTGGGATAATTATTTCAGTGTTAATGATATATGGATCTTGGGTTATCTTAAGTAATTAGGAAAACAAAAGGAAGCATTGCAGTGAGAAGAAGTTTACTGGTAAGGAGCTGAACCAGAAAAGTAGCAGAAAGCAAAAAATGGGAGGAGGTTTGAGGAGAGAGGAGCCCACCAACTGTGAGAAATGGAGATAAGAGAGGAAGGTATGGAAGAAGCTAAGAAAAAGAGGGGTCTCTCAGTACATGGAAAAGCTCCACGGCTATGACAAATAGGTAACTTCCTTGTTTGCTGATGGTTGGGTTAGAGGTAAAGTCAATATATGGGGCAAATCTTTCCTCCTTACTCTTTCCCTACTAGCTGAGATTACTGGCTTACCCTTGGAGGGAACTCATTTCCATAGAGGCAACCATAGGCTTAGTTCTGAAGCTTTTAATCTCTTCCCAAAAACTGTTGATGAAAAATCTCTTATGACAAAAGGAAAAGGGGATTATGTAGATATTACTAAAATTAAGGATTTTTGGGCTAAAATGTTGAAGGTTATGATCAAGTACTTCACGCTCGATGGGCGCTATTCCAAAATCTACAACCTGCATTTTGTCCTAGCTAATCACTTTAAGCATAATACGCGGATTTCTTTCCCGTACTTTCTCATGAGCTCTCTGAACAGCAGCATAACGGAGCATAGGAAGAAATCAAGTAACCCTATGTTGCATGAGGGTTTGATCCTCCTCATTTTTTACTACACATGAGATATTATCCCAGACCTAATTCCTAAAAGGGTCATAGGAAAAAGGAAAGAGTCCAAAGTGGTTGATAGAAAAGCTGAACCTAGAAAGAAGAGGATGAAAAACAAGGAAAAAAGTAGTGAGGAAGAAGGCAAAAAAAGGAAGAAAAACAAAGAAAAAATCTCCGACAGCAGTGAGGAAGATGGTAAAAAAGAAGAGGAAAAAGAAAGGTTCAGTGGAGATGACGCTAATGAACACAACCCTCTTTCTCAGGGAGAGGGATTTGCTGAGGAAGACAATGTGGAGGTGGATTCTAGTAATGAGGAGAGTGCCCAGGAAAAAGAGGACAAGGATATTGATGATACTGAGCAGGAAGAGGACATGAATGACATCATGGAAGATGATAAGGAGGAAGAAGAAGGTAAAGATGAGGATAATCAAGAGGAAGAAAAAGATGAGGAAGGAGTTAAAGAGGAGGAAGAAGATGCCCAGGACTCCCCTACTGAGGATGTCAAGGATGACGCTTTGAATTTCCCTGTTGAATAAGAAAAAATTGAAATTCATTCTGACACTGAGGATGGTATAGACCTGGCTAGCAAAGAGGATGGTAAAAACCAAAAGGGAGAAAATTTGGGCCTCCTGGAGGGCCAGGCTGAAGAGGATTTGGAGGCTGGTTAGAACCCCCTGCTATGGATGAAAAAGAAGAGGATCACAATGATTCTGATGCGGGCTTGGACCAGATTATCATTGAGGAAGGCAAGAGCTACAAGGAGGACACCTTAGATCCCCTGTTGGGTGATACTAAGCGGGATGAGGTTAACAAAGCTGACGATCTGAGTACTTCTCTGGATTGGATCAAGAGGTAGATGCACGAGATGAAGATCCACCTTCAAGCCATGGAAAAAACTACAATTACCCTGACCACTAAGCTAGAGAAGCTGGAGAATAAGGTTTTGGATAAGGTAAATAATAAAAACTGGAATGAGGATATAGCTGTTGAAGTTAATAAGATAGTTGATAATAAGGTCAAAGACATAAAGGCTAAAGTTAGTAACAATGGGAACATGATTAATGAAGTCCCGAGTCATTGCAATGAGGGACTTTGTGCAGCTGTCATGAACCTCAATATGCTACACAACTACTTGGAAAAAAGCCATCTGGAAAATACGACTATAACTATTGAGGAGGATGCTAGGAATGCTGGTCCAAGAATGAGAACTAGAGGGTGCACTCAAAGGAAGATCCCTGAAAAACCAAAGGAACTGAAGGACCTGAAAGACGCTATCTAGAAGATGGAGGACCTAAAGATGAAGGTAGAGAAAATGATAAAAAACAATTAGTATGGTTTGGTTGGTAGCTGAGTGTTGTTGGTAGTTGTGTCAGTAACTATTTTTCTTTGCTTTGTTGTCGTATCTAGGAGTTTTTTGGGTTCTGCTTTTATTTTTCCAGCAGGCATCTCTTTTTAGAAAAATTTCATGCTATATCTTTATGCTTTAATGTAAATGGTTTCGGGTTCCATTCAAGACTCATTTTTACCTTAATCAAAAACTATATATAACTATATATATATCATAGTTTCATATATATATATATATATATATATATATATATATATATATATATATATATATATATATATATATATATATATATATATATATATATATATATATATATATATATATATATATATATATATATATATATATTCTAGTTTTGCATGCACTAAAAAATTAACAAATTTATTAATATACTCTTTTTGAAGGTAAAACATAATCATACTTATGTAAAGGACAACAGTGCTTTTATTTCAGAATTGAATGGACAAGAGCAACTTTTGAAACAGGCTAGGAGACATATGTACATTTTTTAAAAGACTATATTCTATTTTATTTTTCTAATAACCATACAAAAATATGGAACTACACATGTATTGCTTTCTCCATTCCTTAATATGTTTTAAATCAAAATGAACTATTATCAATACTTTCTTTAAGTTAAACAACAAATGTAAAAAGGTCATTTATCTATTTTTTTTAAATAGTAATGTAAAATTTATCATTTCTTTTCAAAACTGAATATCATTACTCATATATGGAAAATACTTTCAAATGTATTGGCCTTAAATGGTATAAAGAAATTTTACTTAAACTTCAATGGATAGATATGGGTTTAAATTCCGATCACACATTTATTTTCTTAAAGATATCAAAATAAAGACAACTAGTACAAACATAACCATACATGTTTTATAAATCACAAAACTTAACTTATTATGGAAAATACACATCTTTTTTAATAGAGATAATCTAGGAAAGTCTTTTGCAAAGCAACTACCAAAATATAGCCTATTACAAGCTACTCATTGCAAGGGTCCCTCAAGGACTTTACATAAAAGTAAGATCACACATAGGAGCAGTTTTCTACTTCCTATAGTACTCTGCCCCTAGTCTGATTTTCTTTATGTTATAGTTATTTTAGGATGATGGATTATATGTTAGGAAATCATTGATGTGTATGATTTTACTGACCTCATACTTGCATGTGTATGGTTGATGTGTTTGTTTTACATTTCTGTTTGACGTGCCTGATGTGGTTGAGGGACGGAGTCGTAGTTACTTGCTTGCGAGATCCACACGATCGGTCGATCCCCGCCATTGTCTATTATATATTTATATATGTATGTACATACAGGTGTTGTATGCAGGTTTGTAGGCACCGAGCATCAACTTCCTTGAATTGTCAGGATGAGCGTGCCCTACAACAATATCTCAAATGGTAAGAGAGGGGAGATAATGCAGGCCCAAAACCCTAACCTAAGCTTAATTGTCCTAGGATTGGACAAGTATCAATTTGACTACCCTACCCGAATTCGTCTGGTTGAAAGGAATTTGTGGATCCCATTCTTGAGTGTGTGCTTGGTCTTAGTTTGCTTGATTTTATTGTGCTTGATTTAGTTGATTTATGTTTATATAGGTTGATTTTATATGATTATTAATGTTAGGATCATAGTTGAATTTAATGACTAATTATGTTTCTATGTTTAATTGGGAAAATTAATCTAAAGTCAATTATTTGGTTATTTGGAGTATATTGATTATTTAATTGAAATTATATTTAATTGTGCTTGAGTGTATTATTAAATAATTAAATATTTAATTACATGTTCTAGAATGCTTTAAATATTTAATTTATTTAATAAGTATTTCAATTATTAACATGTGCTTAATTGTAAGTGAATTGAATTATGCTTGCATATTTTATTAAATAATTAAATAGTTGAATTGCATGATTTTAGGATGCATTAAGTATATAATCTATATAATAAATGAATTTTAAATTATAACATGTGCATAATTGAAAAGGGATTTGTTTTCAAAAAGTGAACAACTAGTTTTCAAAATTCAAAGTTGAGTTGTGCAAAATAAAGATATTTTAATTGATTAATTAGGATTTACTGTCAATTTTGGAGTTGGAGTTGGATTAGGAGTTAACTGTTGAGTCATCTCTGGGATTTGCATGAAACGGGGAATTGAATCCCTAATAAGGGGAATTGCATTCATTTGGAGATTAGATAAGTTTTGGAGAAGATTTTTGGGGAAGAGCTTGTGTGCTTTGAATTTTGGAGATTTGTGGATTGTTGTGGTTGCTTGTTGGTTTGGCTTCTTTGTGCATCTGGATTGGGTGCCTGTTTTCTTACTCAGTTTTCAGATCTGCAGGTTGAATCGATCTTTTGGGCAATTTTGGTTTTCAGATCTTCAAAGGGATTTTCTTTTCAGTTTCTGGCATTGGATATGAGGTAGGATTTGGAAATCTTATTATGTGCTTTCTCTTGTTGTTTGATGAGTTTCTGTGTTTGAATAATTTCTTAAATATATCCTTAGATCTGTATGTATTTCTTTGTTCTGGGTATTATTGAAACCCTTAAATATGATATTATAGGTTTTTATTGAAATCTATTATTGTACCGCTATGTTGGCAAAATTTTGTTAAAAGTTTGCTCATAGTTTTCCTTTTAAACGAAAAATCAATGCTAGACTATAGTTAAACTATATGGCTGAGAGAAAAATTAATCCCCTTTAGGAAGAAAAGTAATTTGGTTGAAAAACCCAATTTGGGTACAAAAATCAATTCTAGAAAAATACAAATCTCTGGTTAAATACATACTATGTAAAAAAAATATTACAGTTAGAAAATATACTTTTCCAAAAATGACAAAAGAAAATAATTCACAAGCCAATAGGAAAAATATCATGTGTGCATAAAAGACAAAGTAATAAATTTTAATATAACCCCTGTGTAATGATATTTTTTCAGAATTAATTTATTATTAGAAAATATGTTAAAATTTCTTAGTTGCCACTTTTTCTTTCTAGAAAAACGTGTCTAAAAAGTGTAAAATATATATATAAAAAATATATTGTAACAAAATAATTTGCAACGAAAATGATTTAATAAAAAAATTTATTTAAAATTTTTTTTGAGTGGAAGGGTGGGGACCACTGTCCCCTACCCCCTCTCGGCCGGCGTGCAACAAGGGTACTGCTACGACAGTACTGCACTACTGTAGGCAATACTTACTACCTGCGTAAGGGGGAAGATTGCGCATGGGGGGGAGTGTGGAGTGGGGTGTGGGACCTGCAGGGTCCCCCCCAAAAGGTAATTTTATTTATTTGTTTTGTTTTATTTTTAAGTTGATTTAATATTGTTTATTAATTAATTTAATTAAAATTTATTAATTTGTTTTTAGTTTTAATAAAATTTTAATTTAGTTTAGTTAATTGTTAATAATATTTTTTTTAGTTTAATTAAAATTTTAATTAGTAATTTAGTAAATTGTTAATTTAGTAAATTGTTAATTTATTTTAACATGTATTATTTATTAATTAACATTTGTTGATTGTTTTTTTTAATACATTAAAATTTGTTGCCAGTGTACTATTTAGGATTATTAGTTTTAATAAAGTAATCTATTTTTGCTTAAGACTTTTGATCTATAGATTTAATCTTGGATACTATTGGAATTGTGACCCTGATAGGAAAAAGGACTTTAATATTGGAATCGATGCCCTAATAAGTGTTATGCCTCTACTAAAATTGGGCTTTTTATTCTATTAGATCCATAGGACAACATTAGAGTATATTCTATATTTAGGGCATTGTTGTGATGTTTACGTTCCCTTTCTCCTAGTAGGTTTATGCTATTCTATATGTAAAATCAATTATGCTCAAAATAGAATTTAAATGCTTATGGTTAGTTTTGAGTTACTATGATGTGAGTGTTGTATTCTTCATGCTTGATGTGCCTTCTTGTGCTTTTTATGCAATATCAGGTACTAGAAGACCTATGGGGGAAACAGAGGCTGGGGATTGTGTCTGATGATTATGTTTTCAGCTATGTTTCGATGTGCATGTACTTTTTTTATGCTCATGTTGTATTAAGTTTTACTTCATATTCTATAGAGGAGAATATGGTATTGACTTTTTATGTCTGATCCACAGGATCATGTGTATTTTCTTTTGTGAACACTTTGAGAGTGTTTTGTGATATCATGGTTTTGTGAGAACCAGTGTGTTCCTGTTATTTTGTGGAACAATCCTGAGGGACATTGTTAACTTTTTTGTGATCTATGTGAGATCTGTGAGCCTAGGGTAGTTTACCTAGATATGTAGTAGGGGGTGGCTTGCAATAAGCATCAGGGCCCACAAGTGGCTGCCAGGATCACTTATTGTAAGTATCTGTAATCAAGTGATAACCTAATATAATTAAGGGGTATTTAAATGAACTTAATAAGATATGTTCCTCGACCTGGCTTAGTGCTAGTACAGACTAAGATGGGAATGGAGATGATGTTGGCCGCCTTGAGAGGTGTGTTTAGTATAGTTAATGGCTTCGTTAGTATGAGAAGTCATTGATCCGTGTATGGTCACTTGAGTGCCGGGATCCAGAGTGATTACTAGGATGAGACTCAAGGCTTAGACGTACATGATGACACCTGCCTATGCATAGTATAGTTATTCTACATGTGTCGGTTGCCTCTGGATTAGTGAGTCTTACCTTGCACTATTTCTATATACCTTGAGTAGAGAGCTTTCAGGATCCTTTCCTTAGCTTGGTCTGTTTGATGTTTGTTATCCGAGTGGGATCTATTGTTATCTCCTTAGCACAGTGGGAGTGGACCATTTAGGTTCACGAGGTCGGGTGGTAGTGATTCTTTTACTATTTGAGATTCTAACGTTCGTGTACTGGTGCTGGATGATCCCTGTAGTAGTTGTTCCTTCTTGATCTTCTTTGATGGAGTTGTACTCTTCTTCTTCTTCTTTGTAATCCTGTATTAGAGTATTGCATGTGATACCTAATCTGGACTTTGTATTATTTATAGTTAGATCAATTACCACATACCCTGCGAAATGTGCAGTGGATGTGTGTTTATTTATGGATGTCCATGGATGATTGTATTTATTGTTATGTGATGTAATTGTGTTATTTATGTTATGGTATCTTTTGTTGATGTAGTTAGATATGTTTTGTTCTTAAGTAATTCTACATCATGGGACCCTCGAGATTTGTAATATGTTTTGGATGTTGTGTTTATGTGTATAAATGGTAATTGTTTTCACACTAATGTTTATCATGTATGTTAACTTTTAAAAAAAAATTATTCACCAAACTTAGTAGCATGTTTTAGGTTATTTTCTCTTGGGTTCCCTGACGGGGCATTACACTTCCACAAGCTCTCTTTCTTTTGCTACTCTTCATTTCTCAAGGATCCAATGGCTTCAAAAAACTTCAATGAAAACTTGAAAGGACCATGGGATGTTGACCTCCCAACCAAGACGCCTAAGAGGCCACCCCCGAGCTAGGGGAACCAAAACATAGCTGGGTTTACAAACAAGCATAACCAAATAACAATAATGAAAAACATATTAACCACATGAAAACTCCCAACCCAAGGATTATACAATGGGTCTCATTTTGACCCTGAAATTAGGGTGAAGTGGACCAAATACCCTATGGGGAGAAAGCCCATTTCTAATGTAAAAACAAACAAGCCCTCACATGGCTTTGCAAAAACACCTTCTCAACCATTTCTCAACAAAACCATTATGTCCCCCAAGGCATCAAGCCAAAAGAAACTCCCTTATGGACCCCAAAACAAGAATGAAATGGCTACATGGAGCCCATACTTTCATGTTTTGTCCCTCTCCTCCCTGAGGAGAGTCTCTACACCCATGGGCTATCCTAGAACCTTCACCCCCAAGGCTACTCTTCCCTCCCAAGGGTGAGTGGGCCTTGAGACTCCCTTACACAAAACTTGTAATACATCACAAAATAAACACAATACAATAATGAAAGAAATCACAACAACAACCATTTTTCCTACAAGCTCCATAAGACTATCACTTACACATCTTCACAAAACACCATAACAACAACAAAGATAAATAAGAGAGAGCCACCAACCTAGATCCAAGCTTAAGGAAGAAATCAGATGAAGAGCTCCCTCTTTCCTAAGTCTCCTTCTCCCAAGGCTTATCCAAAACTAGCAAAGTCTCTAAGATAGAGAGTGGGTGTTCAAACTCTCCATAATGGAGAGTCCCCACCAAAAAGACCTCCACACAACTCCCCACAACCCCTAGGGATAAGATAACCTCTCTCATTGGTTGGTCTTCCCTAAGCCTCTTCCAAACTTTCCAAAAAAGGGTTCCTAAAAAGGTTAGCCAAAAAGGTGGACCAAGTCTTAGCTTCCTAATGGAAGGGTGGTCAAACCAAGACCTTGCTTCCAAAAGTTGATTTTCGGCCATTTTGAAAATCCAACTTTTGGAAGGGTCTTTTGGTCAACAAGGGGTTATCCTATGGCTGAAAATGACCCTTACCCATAGGTATACCAAGTGAGCTTACTAAAAATGACCCAAACACTCCCATAGGCACCTTCCTTACCCCCCAAAAGTCCATTTTAGGCTCTACTTCGAAAATCAAAGACATTATCATACCTCAAGCTCCCTAGCCAAGGGATACACATGGGGATCCTAAAGGGTACTTACCTAGGTTGGTGGGCATCCAATCCTCAAGCGAAACACGTCATGGCCACATGTACACATTACATGTGTCAAGTGACACATACACACTTACACTTCACAAGCCACATGACATTTCCACCTGAGCACGCACATAATAAATTTACAATTACAATTTAACAAATTTAACTGAGACATACAAGCTCATTATGTTTACAAATAAAATACAATACAACGAGGTTTTCTCGTTCATAAGATGCAACCTTGGCTCGCACTAAAATCACTTTGGCTTATGTTCGGTTCTTCGATTTAATACCATGGTCTTATTCCCTGCACACTGAATCCAACATTAGTAGTCCAAGAAATATAATTCCACAACATATATGAAATAAACTCCATTAAACTTTACAAATCATTTACAACATCACATAACCAATTTGAAGTTCACATTGCATAATAATTTAACTTTTTCCACTCATGAGAACATGTACACTCATAATGAAATCAAGCGATTAACTTTCAATTCGTAATAGAAATCACACTGCATCATAATTGCATAAAATATCCATTCCCTAATTAATCACATAGATAAAATTCATCATGTCCTCCTAGCATTCATAAAACCAAATTAACCATAAATGCAAATCCATAATAATGTCACAAGGTAATCATCATAACAATCATATAATAATGTGCATCTAGCATTTAAGGTGATAAAATCCATGACATAAGGTGTCTAAAAATCCATAGTGCATCAATATAAAGTATCAAATAAGTATCTCTCAAATGCAGAAACTAAAAAGCTATGATGGGATCAGGGTGAGGCCTCACAAACTATTGGGCTAATACTCCAAGAATATGACAACCAAGTAAATATTATAAGGTAAAAACTAAAGAAACACTCAAATAGTTAAAAGAGTTATGAAGATGCAATCAAACTCCAATAAATTTTTTAGTATGTGACAAGGTGTTCCTTTGTGTTAGACATAAAAAAAATTAATAATTTTTTTCAAATCTACTAATTTAGGTCTACCATCCATAGGACCTTTTGAGATATTGAGAAATATTAGTCATGTGGCTTATCAAATGGCTGGATGCATAATGTATTATATGCATCCTCAAGATAAATATTGTAAACACAACACATGTAATTCATTGGAAATAACTAAATGTAGAAGAGGCTTAAAATATCCACCTTAAATTATTCATAATAATAGGCAAACACAATGTATTGCTAAACACGCAAACCATCCAACAAGTTAATATCTTTTGGGATCAATATGGGGAATAAGGAGGTACTTGAGAAGCTGAAAATATAATTAAATTAGAATATCCACACTTTTATAAGGACACCTATCTAGCTTAACACTAATGAGGAGTGAATGTCACATATCCTGGGAGCTCCTTTACTTTCTTATGAGACCCCCTATGCCAATTATAATTTAGATTGGGGATGAATTTATGATCATATTATGTTATTGGACCTATGTGTGTGTATGGAATGTTTAATAAATTTTTGATGACCAATGTTAATGAACATGTCTACATAATTGAGTTATATTTTATGCACATTATGTTTTTAACTAACTTGGACTAATGTTAGATTGGTGAAATTATGCAAGGAATATGGTTTGATTATAGGTAACCAAGGTGCAAGGTGAGATGGGTTACGTGGTTCTACATGAAGAAGAGACAAAGAAGGATAGTAAATCCAACCCTAGTGTAAAGACCTTATTGATAGAATTTTTCCAATCATATGTTCACATAAATAGGTATAACATATATGTAAGATGATATTTATATAATCATGTTATCCCCAAATTAAGTCTTCCAATTTTTTTTTAATCCTTACGCCTAACCCCAATTCAAACTAGGACTACCTTACAAAAATGACTAAAGTAAATTCGTTCAAAATCCTATGCATGAATTAATCATTACAACCAAGAAAAAAAAGTAGCAAATAAATAACATATAATAGGCCATCTCATCAACCCTTTTAGAATAATGACATATAGATAAACTGAAACAATAATAAAGGACAATGAAGAGAGATGATGGGAAGGAGGAAAAAGAAAAAATGAGAGAGACAACCTATTCAACAAAGGAGACATGCAAATTAATGGTGCAAGCCACTTAAGGGAGGCGATGCTTGGGCGTAGTTTCTCTTATATCTACTTACAAGTTGGACACCTTAAGACAAAAGTGCCATAACTTCTTGTTCGTTGGAAATAAAATTTAGAAAAGGGATTTGTGAGTGGAAAAATGTAGGAGAATTTTAAGAAAAGGTAAAGTGAAAATGAATAGAGTAGTCAACTTTTTTCTCAAGCATAGGGAATAATGTGAAATCTTTATTCCATTTTTTTTCTCTTTATCTAGTTGTCTATGTTGCTATTATTATTATTATTTTAGGGTTGTAATCATGGTGTCTCACCTTTAGAAAGTTTACCTATTTTACTCATGAAATTACTAGATTGTAAGTGTACAAGTCTAAATAAAATAATTAGATCTGTTGATTTTTTGTGCTTGTTAAATTGGATGCTTCATAATAGGGCATCTACCCTCAATTTCTTCTCTATTTCTAACTTGCCATCAAAAGTCCTTAGTTGGAGTTGCAAATTGATGGATTGGTGTGTTAGATGGGTACGGACATGGGTGTTGTTATCAAATACTTAATCCCATTGCCACTTATTTTGATGTTGAAACAAAATCCAACTACTCAAGTTAAAAAGGAAAACATAGATCAAACTCTTATAGGTGAGTGGATTTGTTAAATGTTAGTCTATTCAGACAGTATTAGAAAGATGTGTATATGAATAATACTGGTGAATTGACTAATTGTACTATATCAATTGTCCACACTTTCCCCTTATCCTTACCTTATTCCATATTTATCTAGCAAAGATTGCATATAAATAATGGGTTCAAACAAAATATTTTATAACTCAATAATTTTCGTGAAATTTTAACTCAAACACTATCTTATCTCTTGTTTTTAGGAAACATAATGATGTGAGAAATAAAGAGAAAATAATTAAATTATTTTATTAGATATGTATTTAAAGTATTTTGAATGTAGATCTTAGTAAGGAAGTTGAGACCATGTAAGTCATTAATAAAAGAGAACCTAATTAAATTATTTTAATAGATATATATTTAAAGTATTTTGGATGTAGATATTAGAAAGTTGAGACCATATAGGTCACTAAAAAAGGTACTGATAGGAACTAGTACATTGAATATAGATTGTTATATTCATTTTTGTTTGGGAAGGAGGAAGACAAACTTCGCGAAGAAAAAAAGAACCCTAAGGCCCCATTTGGTTCAAGAATTTGTCATAAGATGGATTTGAGTGAAATCCATCATATCTCAAATGATGGATTTGAAATTCTAGATTTGTATTTTTGGGTCCGTTTGGTTGACCGAGAAGATGGATGTGACAATCCATCTTCCACATTTGGTTCTAATTTTAAAAATTAGAATTAGGATTGGTATGTCCCATTGGAAAGAATAGTTTAAGCCACAATCTGCCTGGAAGGGGAAATTTTTTTCCTAACAATCTACCTGGAAGGCGAAAAATTTGTTGAAATTTGATACATCTACGAGACAAAGCTATAAAAAATCCCTTGAAACCACCAACTGTAAACCACCAAATTCCAGATCGGGTTGTTTCGTCAATATCACAAGGGCTGCCATAGCAGAAGAACCCACATCAAAACTGTAGAGTCATATTATTAAATGAGATATTCCTACTGAGAAGGATTGGTCTGACAAGTGCATCGTCGGAGATCTAGAGAATAGATATTGTTCTTCCAAGTTCTACCTCCGTACGCAGTTGCGGGAGTAATATCAAGGCTCTCTGCAAACAGTGAGCAAGACGAAAAACAATCTATAAAATTTTACATCCTATTCATAGAATACTCAGATTTGATTCATAAAAATACCCATTTTCATCTGGAGTTTCTTGTTTCTAGATCTACAGGTGGATCTGTTCAAACCTGGTTGCCAAGTAATAGGCGTTGTATCAAGCATACTTGAACAAGTAGGAAACATTCATTGGGCATTAGCAGATCTATCACATTGTTTCCGTCTTACTCAATTTCTGTTTAGAGCAGCGACTGCCATTAAAGTCTTGCCCGTCCCAGTGGCTCCACAGAACGTCCTTTGGTAATGATGCTCAATATTCTCATGTCGTGCTTCGTGACAATCCTTTCCAACATTTTTAGGCGGCAAAAACAAAATTTGAATGTTAGAATCCACTAAATAGAAAGCAAGCTTTTCAAAACAAATTCCACCTATTTTGATGGAAGATAGAATGCAAGCATTTCCCTAAAATGAGCATTTCAAATTCTAATTCTGCTTGGTCATTTTGTGGATCCAAACAGGGAAGATGAGGGCATATCCCGGATTTGGGTCAGAAATGCCTATTCCGACCCTCATCTTCCCGCAACCAAAGGGGGCCTAAAAGTAGGTTCATCGCAACAAGTAGATTCCATTGCCAATACTATAACTTATGGTTGCCTAGGGTTTGGTTTACATGGAATTTTTATGCAGTGAAAGAGCCGAAGTGAAATGTGTAGTTGCTCTCGTGGACGATTTCCTGCTTTGACCTCTGTTCTTATTATTTTCAAGCCTCGAGGTATTTGTTCAAGATTTGGAGGCAGATTAGTTTGTTTTTTTGTCGAATGCAAAGGTTTTCGATAATAGGTTTAGCTTACTCTTTGGCTTGAACAAAATTACAGTGAGGAACACCCACAATCTGATGCCTGAAGGCACATCCATTGTAGAGAGTTTGTCAATTCTTTGAAACTGATTGGCAATGCCCTAGAGATTTTCAAATTAAGATTTAATATTTTGCCTAGGGCTTATTTCACATGGGTTTTTTGTGAAGTGAAAGAGAAGAAGCGAAATGTCTGATTTGCTTTCTCGGACGGCTCGCTGCGTTGATGTCTGTTCTTGAATTTGTTCAAAACTTGAGGTACGTTTTCAATATTTGGAGGTAGATTAGTGAATCTAAATGTTTTTGATAACTCGTTTAGGTCAGTCTGTGGCTTGACTAAGATTACATTGAGCAACATCCAAAATCCGATGCCTAAAGGCACACTCATTAGGGATTTCTTTAATTCCTTAAAACTGATTGGGAATGCCAGATATATATTTTCAATTTTAGATTTACCATGTTCTGAAAGCAACTTTTCATTTATAGGGGCTTCTGATTGGGAATGCCAGATTTATATTTTCAGTTTTAGATTTACCATCTTCTGAAAAACTCTTTTCAATTAGAGGGACTTATTGGGGTACCTGTGATATCAATGAGGCGTGCTTTCGAGTTGAGACTTCTATTATTTCCGACAAAGTCTAATTAGCTCAAAAACTGGAACCTATACAAGAATTTATCCATTCCTCTGATTAATTCCTGAAAATGAGATATACTTTTAAACATTAGCCCACTCTGCTTCTTTTGCACTGGGTTACAACCCAGCTTATCAGTGTCCTGCGGATTTTTCCATATTATGTCAGTTTCGTTTTCCCTTAGAGGGAAAGTTGTTCCGTTGAACAGAGATACTGTATCATCGCCTTCTCTGAGGTAAATGTTAAAAAAGAAAGCCACGGTGAGGATCTAAATTTAATTAAGAAGTATCGTAATGTATTTTTATTTTAAAGTTTTATTTCATTTTTAAGTATGTTCGGAGTTAATATTATAAACAAATAGTAGATTATAAATTATGATAACTATTTTATTATTTTGTAATGGAAAGAAGTGAAAATTTGCTATTGTTTGTTTAACTATCACAAGATATGATATTTATGACTAATGATCATTTTCTTTGCAGTTTACAACAACTTGTTATGATCAATAGCACTTTGCAACAAATTATCAACTATGAAATTCAAACAGAAGCTTTGGCATGCATGGCAATTGAGATCACTGATGAGTTTGATGGAATTATGATCAGACTCGGTGGCTTAGCACTTGTTGAAGAAATACTGGAAGAATGAAAAAATTTCAATCCATATTTTGCATTTTTTCTTTCTCCAAGTATTTCTCCAACATGTGCTTGAGCCACTGAGCCTCGTTCATATTTTCGTCCAGATTTTTGGTGATCTTGGCTGCCATGCCCGCTAATGCTTCTGTTTCATTCCTATATTTCCATGCATTATAATTTTGTTTTTACAGTTAAAAACAGCTGGGATGCTTTCTTATAGCAGAGTATTTTCTATTGGGTTGATTGTGATGTCGCAATTCTTGCCGGAAAGGTTCAAGCTTTTTCTGGGATGATATTGCTATGTTCATATTGGGGTAAGGTCCCCAAATGTGAGCTCACCAGTTCATAGCTCCGGTCAAAAGCGTTCACACCCAGTTTGAAAAACTCTGCATATCAATTTAAAACATGGTTAATATTTTCAATTGTATCGATTCTCTGTGACATTTCAAAATATTTTTTGTTATGTAATAATAGCATCAGCTAAGTAGGTGCTATTCGTCTTCTGATATAATTTCTGGAAATGAATTTGGTTTAGTGATATTAATCTTTTGGTAGTCGGGAATAAATTTTGTTACTGTTCATTGCATAACAATGTAATGTGTTTTCACATGGTTTTTGGCAGAGTCCTCTTGTGATATGTGTTTTTGCCAGTGAAATGTATCCTTCGGCAGATGTGTTTTCAGCAATCTGTCTGTTGGAGATAACTTTTCTTGAAATTAGAAGTGAGACTTGATTGCCGGTAGTAGCTCAGAAGACAATAAGGTAAAGTTGGCATGTGTTTATACCTGGTGGGCTCTTTTGGCATCAGTGTGGTTCTTGCAGCATTAATGTGGATGATTTGGTTATGCTGAGCAATTTTTTCTGCAAGTTGCCATCTAGATTTCAAGTCCAAGATAAATTGAGATAAATTAATAGTTTACTAAATTACTACTTGAACAAGGTCTTGATTTGAGTTTAAAGAGAGAGAGAGATTAGACTTTTGCATTTCAAAGCATAGCAGATAATTCTTATACTAACTTGACTCTGATAGCAAAACAGAGCATACTACCCTGTTATGCAATGAACTCATTTATATTACTCTCTTATGCAATCTACCACTGCTTAGAAAACCCAAAAATCCCCATCTAAAATGGGCAAACAGTGTTATCAGTTATAAGAGAGTTACATTTTTCAAAACTGGGAGACACAACAAAAACTGAAGTAAAGTGGGAAACATTTGTCCGTTTTGCATCAATCAGCTTCTGTGTTTTTAGGTTTGAGGTCCATCTAGGAATCTTATCAGTTCCTAAACCTAATAAATGTGGGCAGTATCTTATGCATTGTAACTTAACACATGGTCCAGAAGTTACCATGGAACATTTATCTGCTGTATGGTTTTAGTAATAATTTTGTGTAGGCTATTTCTAACTCACACGGCACACTATCTAAAAACCATTCACTGTGTCTGCCAGGGTATTCTTCGAACGAGGAATTTTGATCTCCTTCAAAATGGAATGCCATGATGGCAGGATATTAATGAACGGATGGGAAGGAGGGAAAAGAAATGGAAAACCTGGTCAACAAGGGAGACATGTGAATCAATGGTGCAAGCCACTCAAGAGAGGCCATGTTTGGCATAGTTCCTTTCATATCCAATTGCAAGTTGGACTCCCAACAGTAAAAATGCTATAACTTTCTTGTTCATTGGAAATGGTATTTAAAAAGGGATTAGTGTGTAGAAAAATGTAGGAGAATTTTTAGAAAAGGTAAAGGGCAAGTGAGGAGAGCTAAGTAGCTGATGCGCAGGTATATGGGCTGGAGGTGGGTGTGGAGGCTTTCGGAAGCTGATTTGGATGCGGAGGCCTATGCGCATCCACAGGGCATCCGGGAGCCGCAGAAATCAAAAGAAATCACTCTTAATTCCTGTCACTTAGCAATCCAGAATGAATGACAATTGTTACACCCGATCATTGAATACGAACTTGTCTTGAGCGTTTCTTTTTGGCAAATGCAAGAGTCACCCACTTTTTTTTTCACCCGACAACACTTTAGCAAAATACAATGATCACTCTTCAGATATCCTAATCACAGATGCGAATCCACTATTTCTTACACCGACTTTTCCTTGTATCAACATCTAGAAAAATGTCACTGCCCATAATAGATGATGCCAATAATAACCATATCAGAGGAATATGAAAAGACCACCGCTCAGGCATACTAACTGCATGCTGACAGTTACTATCCACGCTGTTCTAAGTTCCACCAACGTGAATAGATGCCAAGTCACAAACTCCTTTTTATCCTCTGGCCAATATAAATTCCAATGAAGGTAATGGGACCGCTGTCAGCAATCACAAAACTCCCATACAACGCTACAATGAATGAGGACAGTGACGGTTATCAAGGAGGTCATTTCACCTTCAAACATTTACAAAGCATCAAAAAGAAATTGCTGGAAGATTAAAATTCCTCACTTTCAAGTACTTCAAATTGACTTGCATATATATATATATGTATAAATGCATCCAAACACATACAAAACCCTAAATTTTTTTTTTTGCGCATCCACTTCCCGCTTCCCGCACCCACACCCGAATTAGTAACTTAGGAAAAGAGGGTAGTCAACTTTTTTCTCAAGCATAGGGAATAATGTGGTGTCTTCATTCCAATTTTTCTCTCTCTAGTTGTCAACATTGCTATTATTATTTTAGGTTTGTAATCATGGTGTGACTATTGAGAATGCCTTCCTATAGTTATTGGTAGCTGAAAAATTTAGATGCCCAACTAGCCTAGCTCACTTCTAGAACTCATCTCTTTTACTCATGGAATTATTGGATTATAAGTGTACAACTCTAAATAAAATAATTAGATTTGTTTTTTTTTAGTGCTAGTTAAATTGGATGTTGCACAATAGGGCACCTATCCTCTATTCCTCCTTTATTTCTAACTAGCCATTATAAGTCCTTAGTTGGAGTTGCAAATTGATGGATTGGGTGTGTTAGATGGGAACAAACATGGATGTTGTTACCAAAAGACATAATCCAAAATTGCACAGAAATGCGTCACCAACCCCTTGGGATACATACCAGAGATGGGGACACGTCTTCCATCTTAGAGACTTCTGCAGAGACTTTGCAGGGTTGAGTGGCGAAAGATCTAATGGTTTTGAATGCCATTTCGAGGGTTAAGAATTTTAAGAGCAAATGTTTTAGTGGAAATGAGTGAGGATTTCAGTTTGGTGGGGGAATTTTGGTGTGACAGTCTCCAAATATTATTAAATCATAGTTACAGTCGACTATATTTTCAGATCTTCTATAAATTGTTAAATTATATTAAAAAAAGGTGTCTCCAGGTACCCCCGTCTCCATGCAACCTTGCATAATTTCATTGCCACTTTGATGTTGAAATAAAATCCAACTACCCAGGTTTAAAAGGAAAACATAGACTCTTCTAGGTGAGTGGATTTGTTAAATGTTGGCCTATTAGGAAGATGTGTAAATGAATTGTAATGGTTAAATCTGCTATATAAATGCTCACTCTTTCCCTTATCCTTAGCTTTTTTCATATTTATCTAGCAAAGGATGCACATTAGTAGTTGGTTCAAACAAAATGGCTTATACCTTAATGATTTTCATGAAATTTTAACTCAACACTGTCTCATCTCTTGTCCTAAGGAAATATAGTGATTTGGAAAATAAGGAGAAAATAATTGAATTATTTTAATAGATCTGTATTTAAACTATTTTCCATGTAGATGTTAGAAAGAAAGTTGAGACCAAAGTTGGAAAACTCGTCGATTAATCGCCGAGTTGGAAAAACTCGTCGAGTTTTCCAGCTCGGCGATTTAATCGGCTAAAAACTTGCCACCTTAAGCTGTCTAGTTTTTGCCAAAAACTCGCCAAAAACTTGGCGAGTACTGGCAAAAAACTCGCCCGCGTGAGTATAATACAGCCGCTAGTTAAAAAAATGGCATTTCATTGTGTTTTTCGATTTTATGCTATTTTTAAGTTGCCGAGTTTTTCCAAAAACTGGCCGAGTTTTCCTGAATAATCTTTTCCAGGGCTTGGCGAGTTGTTGGCGAGTGAGAGTTTTCCAACTTTGGTTGAGACCATGTAAGTCGCTTATAAAGCTAGTGATAGGAACTAGTACATTGAATATATGTTATATTCATTTATGTTTGGGAAGGAGGATTATGTGGGAAGAGAAACCTAGTGAAGAAAAAAATAAAATCTATATCTAAAACCTAAAAATAGGTTCATCGCAACAAGTAGACTTCATTTCCAATACTATTATAACTTATTGTTTCACAGGGCTTACTTTACATGGAATTTTTATGCAGTGAAAGAGCAGAAGTGAAATGTTTGGTTTGCTTTACTAGACAACTTGGTGCTTTGACCTCTCTGTAGTTATTATAGTCAAGCCTTGAAGGTATATCTTCAACATTTGAATGCAGATTAGTTTGTTTCTTGTTGAATGCATGCATTCGATAATAGGTTTAGCACACTCTGTGGCTTGAACACAATTACAGTGAGAAGCATCTACAATCTGACGCCTAAAGGCACACACATTGTAGGGAGGTTGACAATTCTTTGAAACTGATTGGCAATTCCAGAGACAGATTTTCAAATTTAGATTTACCATTTGTCTAGGGCTTATTTTACATGGAGTTTTTGTGCAGTGAAAGAGCAGAAGTGAAATGGTTGGTTTGCTTTCCCAGATGAGTTGCTGCTTTGACATCTGTTCTTGAATATGTTAAAACCTTGAGTTATGTATTCAACATTTGGAGGTAGACTAGTGTATCTAAATGTTTTTGTTAACAGGTCTAACTCACTCTGTGGCTTGAACAAAATTACATTGAGGAACATGCAAAATCCGATGCCTAAAGGCACACCCAGTAGGGATTTCTTCAATTCTTTGAAACTGATTGGGAATTCCAGATATATATTTTCAATTTTTGATTTACCACATTCTGAAGCCACTTTTCATTTATAAGATCTTATTGGGGGTACCTGTGATATCCATGAGGTGCGCTTTCGAAGTGAGACTTATTTTATTTCCTAAAAAGCATAATTAGCCTTCTGGCATTCTCAGAACTGAAACCCATACAAGAATTTATCCAATCCTCTGATTAATTCTTGAAAACGAGATATACTTTCAAAGATTAGCCTACTCTGCTTCTTTAGCATTGGAGTGGAGCACCTAGCTTATCAGTGTCCTGCTGATTTTTCCATGATATGTCAGTTTTGTTTTTCCTTTGTGGGGGAAGTTGTCTGGTTAAGTGGAGATACTGTATGCGCACCTTTCGTTAGGTATATCTTAAAAAAGAAAGCCTTGATGAGGATCTAAATATAATTAAGAAGTATTGTAATATATTTTTGTTTTTAAGGTTTTGTATTTTACAATTTTACAATTATTTTGGATTCAATATTGGAAACAAATTTTAGTTAATAAAATATGATAATTATTTCATTATTTTATAATAGGAAGAAGTGAAAATTTGCTATTGTTTGTTAGACTATGACAATATATGATATTTACTTTAAATGATCATTTTCATTGCAGTTTACGGCAAATTATTATGAACCGTTGCATTTTAGAACAAATTATCAACTATGAAAATCAAATGGAAGCTTTGGG
This sequence comes from Chamaecyparis obtusa, assembly GCA_027943335.1. Taxonomy (NCBI): domain Eukaryota; kingdom Viridiplantae; phylum Streptophyta; class Pinopsida; order Cupressales; family Cupressaceae; genus Chamaecyparis; species Chamaecyparis obtusa. Next base: position 753,830 of record BSBK01009282.1, read on the forward strand.
AGGCATGACAATTGAGATTGCTTAAGAGTTTGGTGGAATTATGATTAGATTCTGTGGCCTAGCATCTGTTGGAGAAATACTGGAAGAAAGAAGAAATTTCAATCCATATTTTGCATTTCTTCTTTCTCCAGGTATTTCTCCAACAGGTGCTAAGCCGTTGAGGCTTGGTCATAATTTCTCCAACTCTTTGGTGATCTCGACTGCCATGCCTGCCAATGCTTCTGTTTCATTCCCATATTTAAGCCGAGGCTTGGTCATAATTCATTCCGATTCTGGTGATCTCTAGACTGCCATGACCACAAATGCTTCTGTTTCATTTCAATATTTCCATGCGTTATAATTCCCAGTCAAAACAGCAGGGATTCTTCTAGTGGAGAATCTACTGTTGGCCAATTGTGCTGTTGTAATTCTTGTGACCAAGGTTCAAACCCTTTGTGGGATGATATTGCCATGTTCATATTGGGAATGAGGTCCCCCTGTATGTGACCTCATCAGTTCGTAGCTCTGGTCAAAAGCATTTACACCTAACTTGAGTAATTCTTTTTGCATCAATTTAAAATGCTGTTCATGTTTTTCAGCTGTATCTATTCTCTGTTGACATCTCAAAATATTATTTTGCTATGCAATAATAGAATAAGTTTAGTATATAGTAGATCAATCTTAAGTATCTGTCCTCTTTTTTTTGAGCTGTGCTCAAATAATTATTCATTCTTCTGATATAATTTTTGGAAATGAATTTGGGTTCTTTTGGTATTCAGGAATAGATTTTTGTTACTGTTCATTGGATATCAATGAGATGTGCTTTCATACAGTTTTTAGCAGAGTCCTCTTGCGAGACGTTTTGAGCCAGTGAAATGTATCCTTCAGCAGATGTGTTTTCATTTATCTGTCAGTTCGAGGTGACTTTTGTAGAAATTAGAAGTGAAACTTGATTGCTGGTAGCTCAGAAGACGAGGTTACTTTGGAATGTGTTTGCATTAATGTTGTTCTTCTAGCGTTAATGTGGATGATTTTGTTATGCTGAGCAACAACTGTTCAAGTTTTCATCTAGATTTCAAGTCCAAGTTAAATTAATAGCTGACTAAAATACTACCTGATCAAGGTCTTGATTTCAGTTTAGAAAGAGAGAGATTAGACTCTTTATTGCATTTCAAAACATAGCAGATAATTCTGATACTAACTTAAATCTGATAACAAAACAGAGCATATTACTCTGTTACGCAATAAACTCATTTAAATTTCTCTGTTATGCAATCCACCACCACTTAGAAAACGACAAAAAAGCCCATCTAAAAATGGGCAAACACCATTATTAGTAAGGGAATTACATTTTCCAAAAATGGGAGACAACAAAAACTGAAGTGAAGTGGGAAATATTTGTCCATTTTGCATCAATCAGCCTCTGTATTTATAGAATTGAGGTCCATAGAGGAATCTATTAGTTCCTAAATGTACGGTCGAAAAGTTACCATGGAAAATTTATCATTTGTATGATTTTAGTAATGATTTTGTATAGGCTATTATTACTAAATCACACAGCACAATGCCCAAAAACCATTGACTGTGCCTGTCAGGGCATCCTTTGAATGAGGAATATTAATCTCCTTCAAAGTGGAGTGCTGTGATGGCAGGATATCAAGGAACGGAATTGTTGTAAAAACCTTAGAAATTGGGAAGCAAATGCTATGGAAAAGAAGGATGTATGATTGAAGGAATTTAATAATGTTGAGATTGAGCAGTCGAAAGGATCAAAAGACACAAAATCAACACATTTTCAAATTCTTTTTCATCTTGGTTCTTCTATAAGAAAAATGTCATTTTGTGAAGCCTCACCTCTTTAGAAAGTTCATTCAGACTGCCCACCTTCAAGTTGTTATCAAACTAATTGCATATAATTTTCATATGCTGCGAAAAATGCAAGTTCTTTCTTCTTAATCTTCCTTGGGCACTGTCCATCTATCTGTTTCACATCTCAACTGATGAGGACCAACCGTGCAATTAAATTTTTAGCCTTTCCTTTAATTGTGGACCTCAAATAAAAAATTTCACCATGCTTCCTTGTAGGGTTGAATTCTTTGATTTAGTATACTTTTTTCAACCTCTGTTTTGTCCACATGGCAGTCTTGAATTTTTGTAACATCAACTTTTTTTTTCTCCTCGTAGTGTTAGTACACTTATGCAGATTTATTTCCCACTTGTCCATCCAATTAGTGTTATGTTTCTTCCAAGTCTTCTTCCTGCATCCTTGTTCCACTTCAACACAACCATTTTGGGCTAGTGATGCTTATCCATGTTTTCAACCTCTTTTCATCAGCTGAACAAACAAATGATCATTGACTATAGAGAATGTACTAGCCTTAGCTAAAAGGATAATATGTGACTATTTATTTGACTTGAGACTACTAGTGATTAGGTCATTTTGAATTCTTTCTATTTGTTGTCACTTGTGGTTTGACATGCTATACTCCCTCATACTTCACAAACATGGGGGACAACTGACAAAATTCGAAGAGTTTTCTGTCATCCAATTCCACAACTCTATTTTCTTACAACTATTCTGAAGAAGGTAAGAAGCTCTTTGTCCTCTTTTGATCCTTTTTATTTTACATGTCTTCCAATTGAGCCTATTGTGTAAATCAATTCCTAGACACTTGTGTTCACCCACCATCTCCAAGGAACTTTCCACGAAGATAACTTGTATTCACCCACCATCTCCAAGGAGCTTTCCATGAAGATAAAGTTAAGTGGCTGCTTCTTCCTGTTCAAAAAAAAAATCATGACTTTGGTCTTGCCAGTGTTCATTTGCATCCAAATCTTTTGACAAAAAAGCTCAAGAACCTTCAAATGCTCTCTCAAGTCTTGGGCAGATTTTGCAACTACAATAAGTTAGTTTTGCATACAAAAGCAATTTCAGTATATGGTCTGATGATATTGTTTAATCACACAAGTTTATCAATATATAAACCAAACAATGAGACAATAGAGAACACCCCAATCTGACTCCATTATTGCTACTAAAACATATAGACATACCCTCTTTAGTTCTGATTTTAGCTTTAACTTGTTCATATAGTTTATGGAAAGCTGCTTTAGACCCCTTTGGAATCCCAAGCTCTTCCATTATGTAGCAAAGCTTGTCCTTGGGAATGGTGTCAAAAGTGCCTTAATGGTAAATTGTTTAGGCCTAAAGCCAACCTTTCCTTTTGCTCTTTTTCCCTTTTTTGGCCCAGCTGTTGATTCTGCTCTCCAACATGCTCCTTAAAAGTTTCTAAGAAGAGGGTTGATGATAATAGTATAGTAATTAGAAGGATTATTGATGTCCACTTTTCTAAAGAGAGTAACACTACTAATTAACTTTTTGACGTGAGGAGCTGGGAGCTGAACTCATTTTAAAAATTCTGCCTAGAAGCCATAATTTTTTATACGTTATTTGATATCTTCCATGGAAAAAGTTTGAGCGAAGTGTTAATTATGAGAGGGTTACTTTTCTAATTTGCTTATTCATAGAGAAGCTTCACATAAGAAAAAAAAGCTAAAAAGAAAAAAAAAGGTATAAGGGTGCGGTCAAACAAGATTAGAGAAGAAAAACACGGAGGAAAGGAGAAAATAGAGTAAGGAAGAGAGAACAAAGAGTTAAAATGGGAGGAGAAAGTGTTGGAAATTAATAGCATCGTTTAGATAATTATATATGTACATACTAATGTATATGCATTTACTAATACATATACATTAATATATACATATACATATTTTATTATATTTAAATAATCTATAAATATATATATATATATATATATATATATATATATATATATATATATATATATATATATATGTTAATATACTTGAAAATGATTTATTAAATACTGATAAGTGTCGGTTTAAATAAGAATGCAAATTGCTATCAATATAAATTGATATTAGTTATCGGTCTTATAATCTAGGTCTAGTGGAAATTGAGCCCATCACCTTCGTTTATTATAAGCGACATTTGATGATTTAAAGACATCGAAATTGCAGTAATCAATAAGTAACATCGAAATTTTGGAAATTCATTACTAATATCTTGAGAAGTCTATCATACTTTACATGGTATTAGAGCGCTGGTTATGAAGGATCCAAGCGGCTGATAAACTTGAGAAGTTAAGATTTAGATTGAATACATTACATTCCAAATGGCAGGCATTATCAGATTCCAATATTAACAAAATACGGAAGAGCATATGAAATGTTCAAAGCACTTGAGAAAGCTTATGAGATAAGTAATGCAAGCAAGAAATTAGCCTTGAAAAGGGAGATAAATCGCAGAAGTATAACAAAGGTGAGAATAAATTCATACTTTATGAGAGTCTTAGCTCAAAGAGATCAATTATCAACACTTGGCTATGAAATTGATGGTAAAAAATTATCATTGATAGCATTAGATGGTTTGCCTGAATCTTGGGAGACTTTTGTCTTTGGCATAAGTGCTAGGTTTAAATTTCCAAAATTTGACCGACTAAGAACAGATTGCCTTCAAGAGGAATCAAGACTAGACAAGAAAGGACTAAAGAAGAAAACCATTGATGAAGATCTTCATGTACTAAATGTAGATATCCACAAGAAAAAGAAAAGACACTTCAAGAAAAGAAAATTTAATCATGAAAACAATAAAAGAGATATGTCAAAAGTCCGGTGCTTCAGATGTGATAAATATGGACATTATGTAATAAATTGCCTATATAAAAACCATCAGGCTTTCATTCACCAAAACAAAGAAGAAAATTAAGGAAGAACCTAAATATGAGAAGTTTGTGCTCTACTCTACACTTTCAACCCAAGTCTCAAATAAAAGCACCTAGGTTATTGACAGTGGTTCTTCAAGACATATTACAGGATTTAGAGAACTACTAGACTCTATGGTAGAAGAATTTGATGAGGAAGTGACTATTGGAGACGACTCTGCTTATCTAATGAAAAGTGTTGGGACATGCATTATCAAATTAAAGACCGGTATTTCCATTCAACTTATTGGAGTATTGTTTGTACTAGGTATCAAAAGGAACCTAGTATACATATCTGCACTTGAAGATAGTGGATATAGAGTAACTTTTATGGATGGAATAGTAAAGGCCCGGCCAAAGAAATCTACTATTAAGCAAGCCCAAATCATAGGTTGAAGACTAGGTTGTCTATATGAGTTATGTACTGAATCAAATCAAGTCCTAATTAATGAATCACTAACTCAAATGAGATATGGCATAGAAGACTAGGACATTTAAACTACAAGGCTCTATCTTCTATGGAAAATTTAGTCACTAGGTTACCAAAACTTAAACAATATCACCCTGGGGCATGCAAAGGTTGTGCTTTTGGTAAAAACACAAAAGGGCATTTCAAAACAGCTCTAGTAGAACAAACAATGTATTAGAATTAGTTCATTCAGACTTATGTGGACCAATGCTTGTTCCATCAATAGGAGGATGCAAATACTATGTAATCTTTGTTGATGATTTCTCGAGGAAGACTTGGATATATTTCCTTAAACATAAAGAATTTGAGATCTTAAAAACGTTTAAAGACTTCAAATCAATCACTAAAAACTTGTTTGGAAAGAAAATCAAGACCCTAAGGTCAGATAATGTTAAAGAATATACATTAGACATTTTTAAGGAATTTTGCAAAGATGTTGAGATTAAGAGGGAGTACACTGTTCCTTACAATTCACAATAGAATGGGGTTGCTGAAAGGGAAAATAGAACAATTATTGAAGCTACCAAGGCAATGCTTCTTGACCAAAATCTTGACACTTCTCTTTGGGTAGAAGCATCTAATATTGTTGTATATATTTAAAACAGATGTTCACACTCCCACATTGATAGTAAAACTCCTGAAGAAGCTTTCTCAAGGACAAAACCAGACATTGACAACTTTCGAATATTTGGTTGTTTTGTATACATACATATACCAAAAGAAAAGAGAACAAAGTTTGAACCATCTGGAAAGAAAGGTATTTTTGTAGGATATAGTGAAACCTCAAAAGCATACCGAATATATATACTTGGTCAAAAGCAGGGATGTAATCTTTGAGGAAGACACAACTTTCTCTAGAGCTAGAAATTCTGTAGAACCATAAACACATCTCTCCAGAAGAAAATTTTACACGGAGACTTAGAGACGGTATTCTAAGGAAACAAAAATTGAGGAAAAGCTCTCAACATTAGAAAATCCCAAAACGAGACCTTTTTGGGCCACTAAGATAATAGAAGAAGCAACGTCTTATGGAGCTCCTTTAGGGACATTCAGGGAAAGTAAAAGACCCTTGAGATTATCTAGTTATGTAGCCCTCATGAGTGAACTCTCAAAATTAGAACCTACAAATGTTCCAAATGCTATTCAACAAGTATGGAAAGATTTCATGACAGAAGAATATCAGTCTATTATAAAGAATGATGTATGAGACATTGTGCCTAGACCCAAAGAGAAATTAGTAGTCACCTCTAAATGGCTGTTCAAAATCAAACATGTTGCAGATGGCAATATAGAGAATTACAAAGTAAGGTTTGTAGCCAAAGGTTTTTCACAAAGGGAAGGGATTGACTATGAAGAAACTTTTGCTCTTGTTGCCCAACACACTTTAGTTCGAACAGTCCTAGCCATTTGATGCATGATAGGTAAGGAGGATCCAATTAAGGACAGTCCTCACAAGCAACCAAACACCACAATGCAGAATTACACAACAAGACAATGTTTTCAACTGAATTTTCATTAACATGCCTGGTTGCAAGGCCTTTCGGGTTAGGCCAAATACAATCAAAAGTATTTCTGCAGTCTCTTAGCTTGTCCAACACTGAAACAAATCAACAACTGATGGAAACCCTAAGGTAGATCTAAACTTGAGCTCGCAAGCCTCCAAGCAATCTCCTTGTCTCCAAGCATGCAAACCACTAGCTATGCTATTACAAACTATCAAATAACAATATAATCTTCAAGATCTCGCAGGATCCAGATCTAATCACTATCAATCTGATCTCTCATTTGCCTAAACAACTACACCAAACACTCCTTAAATACTAATCTTCAGCCACAAGTTGGCTAGATGACGCAATTAACTCCTAAGCCAAGTCGGCTCCTATTACAAACAAATATTAAATGCAACAACAATCGGCTCATAAATAGCTTTACAAACATTTAATTCCCCATGTCGGCCTCTAGATCTACATAGGAGAATATAATAAAAGATACCAACAATAAATGTACCAAGTTGGCCAACCAAATCTCCAAGAACTCTAGTCGGTAAACTAGAACTATCAAGTGCCAGAGAAACAATCGAGCAAGCTAAGCAACACCAAGCAACACAAGCATCACCAAGCACAAGTTCCACCGAGTGCAAGAAGTTTTACCGAGTTCCTTCAGTGATCGAGCTTCCTTCAATAACCGAGATTGTCGATTAAAGTTGCAATTGAGTACCATAGAACCAAAACAACACACCTCCATGCAGATTCACCGAGTACCCTAGAATGCCCCTGCATCAAACACCTCATGTTCGAAAAGATGTTCTCATAGGCTGGAAGAACATCTGCCGGGATTTAGCACATAAACAACAAACTGGTTTTTCACATACATGTCCAACTTTTCAGCTTGCATACTCTTCCACTTTAGCTTCCTCTCTCTTTTCAAGTCTTCTCTTGATAACACACATGCTTGTTCTCCATACTGATCATCATTCCTCTTAGGATCCGCCAACTCAACTTGGCTACAAATACTTAACTCCTCCTTCTCAACAGTTAACACATTCTTGACACAATCATACATAGCTCTGCAAACATATTGCCAAGGTCTACTGAGCAATATATGACAACTATTCATCTCCACAATATCACACAACACTAGATCCTTATACTAGCCAATCTGAAAATCAACAAAGCATTGCTCCCTCACTTCCAGAGCATGAACATTTTGCAACTAGCCAATCCTATAAGGATGATGATGTTTCATTCTATTCAAACCAAATTTCTGAACCATGTCCTCAACAGCAAAGTTATCAGTACTACCACTATCAACAATTACATCACAAAGTTTACCTCTAGACTTGCACTGAGTCCTGAACAAGGTTCCTCCTTTGCACCGAGCAATGTTCTCCGAACCAGCAAGTTCTCAGATTCAGGTTCATTCTGAATGTTCTAATTTACCATAGCAGTCAGTCGGTCACCAAGATTCTTCTATGTACACTCAAAAGAACGGTGCCCTTCTTCACCACAATTATAACAAGTAACCTTAAAGATAACTCTACATGTCTTCTTCTTGAATTCCACAAGTTTCGGTTCATCTTCAGCAGTTGGTTTATCTTTCATCAAGTGATCAATTTTCTCCTTCCCTCTAGGATTACTATGTTGTCTTGTTTTCAACTTATCTTATGCCTTTAGAGCATACTGATAAGCATCTTCAACCGAATCAATCTTCAACATATCAAGCTCATCCTGAATATTAAATCTCAAACCATTCACATACCAAGCTACCTTTTCTTTACCAAGTTCTCTGTGTCCAGATCGAATAGTCAACTTATAGAACTCCTCGGTATAGTCTTCCACAGTCAAATCTTTTTGCTTCAGATTCAACAACTTCTTAAACAAGTCAAGCTCATAGTCGGCAGGTATGAACTTAGCTTTCAATTTAGTCACCATCAACCTCCACTAATTGATCTTCATTTCACCTTCATCTTCTCTATCTCTTTGTAATTCTTTCCACCAAAGAGTAGCATGTCCTTTCAACTTAGTCTGTACCAATCTTACTCGAAGAGGATCTTCAATTTCTTCTAGCTCAAAGAAGTCATCTAGTTCACCAATCCGATCAATCAAGTCTTCGGGTTTCAAAGTGCCAGAGAAAGTAGAAACTTCCATATGGTAACTAGTACTTAGCTGAGCTCCAGATCTATGTAACCGACCAGTTCTGTCTTCACCAGATCTGTCTCTCCGGTCATCACCACTAGATCGAGCAGCTTCGAAGTCTTCAACAACTTCCTCATAACCATCATCAGTACCAAGATTCCTCAACATACCAGCAATAGCTCTCATGACCTCAACGATCATGTCATTCTTCATCAATTCCATCTCAGATCTGAAATCAACTTTAACTTTCTCTGTAATCTTCGATTCCACAGCATCACAGAGATCTACAATCGCTCTAGGGTCCAATCTTCTTGGAGGCATCCTTAAAGATTTTTGAAAAACCCAAAGCAATAAGTCACCAACAAGGTCCTAGTGTAAACAACGTCAACCGGAGATCGGTTTACACACTCAAGATCTTCAAGCTCTGATACCACCTAATGCAGGACAGGTAAGGAGGATCCAATTAAGGACAGTCCTCACAAACAACCAAACACCACAATGCGGAATTACACAACAAGACAATGTTTTCAACTGAATTTTCATTAACATGCCTAGCTGTAAGGCCTTCCGGGTTAGGGCCAAATACAATCAAAAGTATTTCTGGAATCTCTCAGCTAGTCTAGCTCTAAAACAAATCAACAATTGATGGAAACTCTAAGATAGATCTAAACTTGAGCTCGCAAGCCTCCAAGCAATCTCCTTGTCTCCAAGCATGCAAGCCACTAGCTCTGCTATTACAAACTATCAGATAACAATCTGATCTTCAAGATCTTGCAAGATCCAGATCTAATCACTATCAATCTGATCTCTCCTTCTCTGCCTAAACAACTACCCCAAACACTCCTTAAATACTAATCTTCAGCCACAAGTCGGCTGGATGACACAATTAACTCCTAAGCCAAGTCGGCTCCTATTAAAAACAAATATTAAATGCAACAACGATCGGCTCATAAATAGTCTTACAAACATTTAATTCCCCATGTCGGCCTATAGATCTACATAGGAGAATAAAGCAAAAGATACCAACAATAAATGCACCAAGTTGGCCAACCAAATCTCCAAGATCTCCAGTCGGTAAACTAGAACTATGGAGCGCCAGAGAAACAACCAAGCAAGCCAAGCAACACCAAGCAACATAGGCATCACCTAGAACAAGTTCCCCTGAGCGCAAGAAGTTTCATTGAGTTCCTTCAGCGATCGAGCTTCCTTCAATATTCAAGACTGTCGGTTAAAGCTGCAACCGAGTACCACAGAACCAAAACAACACACCTCCATTCAGATTCACCGAGTACCCCAGAATGCCCCTGCAGCTGCTAAAGGATGGAAAGTCCATCAGATATCTAGAGCAACCTGAAGGATTTGAGATTCACAATTCCAAAACTCGTGTGCAAACTAAAGAAAGCCTTATATGGACTTAAACATGCTCCTAGAGCCTGGTATGAGAGGATTGATAATTACCTTATGAAGTTAAGATTTTCTAAAAATGATGTTGATCCAAATCTCTACTTCAAACTAAACGAAGGTGATATGTTGATATTAATTCAATATGTTGATGATTTATTAATTACAAGAGATGATCACCTTATTCACCAATGCGAGAAGGATTTAGCCAAAGAATTTGATATGAAAGACTTAGGTCTATTACATTACTTTCTTGGTTTAGAAGTATGACAGAAATTAGATAGTATTATTCTGAATCAAGGAAAATACACTCTTGACATTTTGAAGAGATTTGGTATGTTAAATTGTAGACCAATGTCATCACCCATAGAAACAAATTTTCACAAGCTAAAGGAAGCAGCAACAAAATCCCCACCTGCAGATCCTACTCTATACAAGCAAATAATAGGTTCCCTGATGTACTTGGTAAAGACCAGACCGGATATTTGCTTTGCAGTAAATGCCTTAAGTCAGTTCATGTGTGAACCTAAAGAGATTCATCTCACTGCTGCAAAATATTTATTGAGGTATCTTCAGGGTACTCTAAACTATGGACTCAAATATGAAAAGACAGACTTGGACCTTCATGGATTCATTGACTTAGATTGGGCTAGAAGTGTGACTGATCGAAAAAGCACCTTAGGATGTTGTTTTAGTTTGGGATCAACTATGGTATCACGGATTAGCAGAAAACAATCTTCAGTGGCTCAGAGTTCTACAGAGGTTGAATATATTGCATCTTTGATGGCTGCTAGAGAAGTAGTATGGCTTAGAAAACTACTTACTGGGTTATTTGGTAAACCATTAAAACTAACTACTATTTATTGTGATAACCAGAGTTGTATCAAGTTATTAGTGAATCCAGTGTTTCATGATAGATCCAAGCATGTTGAGATTCTTTATCACTATGTCAAAGATATGGTTGAAAGGAAAGTGATTCAATTAGAATATATTAGTACAAGAGATCAAACTTCGGGAAAAATCTTGGTATGGTTGTAATATGATTTTTTGATTTGTATTAATATAATAAAGATGTTTAATGTGTAAACTTCTTATGGGCTCATCCATCCTGTGTACATTTCTGAGAGGTGATGACTTTTTAGATAATGAAAACTTGTATTAGATATTACAAGGTGACGATCTTGTAATGGAGATTTGTTATGGTAGACTTTTGATATGTTAGTGCACATAACATAATAGGGTTAGATGTAAGGGGAATGTAATGTCTTTAAATTACTATATCCTTGTATCACGATCTAAGGTGATATGAAAACTAGGTATCACGATCTAAGGGGATATGAAAACTAGGTATCACGATCTAAGGTGATTCCTCACGTCACGATCTAAGGTGATATGAAAACTAGGTATCACAATCTAAAATGATTTCTCATATTACGATCTAAGATAATCTAATATCTCAAGTTAAGGTGATTCCTCACCTCACGTGTTAAGGTGATTCCTCACCTCACTTGTTAAGGTGATGTGCAAAACAGTTATCATTTACTTAAATAATGACTTATCATATTACATGATATCACAAGTATGGTGGTATATGGCAAATTATCTTCCCTAGCTAAGAGGGAGTGTTGGAAATTGATAGCATCGTTCATATAATTAAAGTGAATATATAAAGAATACATATATGTACATATTAATGTATATGCATTTACTAATACACACACACACACACACACACACACACACACACACACACATATAATTAAATATTTAAATAATCTATAAATATATACATATATATATTAATGTATATGCAATTACTATTACATATATATACATTAATGTTAATATACTTGAAAATGATTTATTAAATACCAATTATATCGGTTTATTTTAAACATTGCAAAATAAACATCAATACCGATAAGTATCAGTTTAAATAAGAATGCAAATTGCTATCAATATAAACCGATACTAGTTATCGGTCTTATAAACTAAGTCGACGATGGAAATCAAGTCCCATCACCTTCGTTTATTATGCAGTAGCATTAACTGATAGTTATTGGCACATAAGTGTAATAGTAATTACAATATGAAGCGTAAGCGAAACTGTGGATGTCAAACTGTCGCATGGTATTGTTTGAACAATCACGACTTGATGAGTCATGACTCATTAATGAGTCACGTCTCATTAAACCATGACTCCTTACTGAGATATATAATAAGCGATATTTGATGATTTAAAGACATCAAAATTACAGTAATCAATAAGTTAATATTAGTGTCTATTAAATCTTTGCAATAATAAATTCTGGAAATTCATTACTAATCTTAAGAAGTCTATCATACTTTACAGAAAGATTAGTATGTTGAAAAGGATGTAGAAACCTTAAGGCAAACACAATTAATTGGCAGGTGAAAATCTACATTGCACATCTGTTGCCAGGATCCTCATTGCTTGTGATGAAAGGGGGCCTCTTGAGAAGGACAAGGTAGGTGTTCATGGAGAGGCAAAGGGAGTGTTGAGTGATGAGAAGGGCCCACAAGGGGAGGGATATGAGAAGTTAATAAATTAAAGCAAGAGAAAACTACAAATTATGAATTCAACTAACTTATGTTATTCTAGATCTTAATTGCAGACTGGAAGTGTTCTAAGTGTTAATATTATCTAAATTGAGAGGGACTATCTAAACTACTTCTGAAGATGGGCATAAGGATGTTTTGAGTGGAGGTGTTGCTGGCTAGTAATGTCCCCTAATTAGTACGGATTTAAAAATGAGACCCTTATATTTGGTTTTCCATCCATGTCCCCAATACCTCTGTCTATGCATGAATCCAAATGTACCATCGATCATATTTATTATTTTTCAACTAATTAATAAATCCTCAGTAGCCGATGCGTAGCACCCATGCCAAAAGGTGGAGGCAGATGTGAACGGATGCGGGTGCTAAGCCGGGTGCCTTGTGGATGTCACTCGAAAGCATATCTTGGGCCCTCGGATGTGCTGCGATGCGCTCACAATGCATCCAGGGGCCCAGGATGTGCTTTTAGGTAGCGCATCCGAGGGCTTAGGATGTGCTTTCGGGTGACATCCACAGGGGCATTCGGGCGCATCCATAGACATCCATGGGCACAAACTTCTTTTTTTGGCTAAAAAGCAACTTAAAAACACATTAAAACATGTTGTTTTAAAAAAATAAAATTTATCATTTTTTTCTCCTAAACCCTAAAACAACTCTAAAAGAGGCCATTCAAACATTTTGCATCTCATTTTGTATGCAGCTTGGCTCTTTTCTCATTTGGTCTCCATTTTTTATTCTGAAGCTAAGGTGATTCTTTTCAAAGAGGGTCATTCGTGGAGTGAGAGATAGCTTCCACAGAGGAGTTTTCAACATCTAAGGTAAGCATTTGATCCCATTCTTGAGTTCTTTAATGGATTTGTTTGAGGTTTTGATGAATTTTTTCAAGTTTGGGATGATTTTTTTCAAGTTTTTTTTAATTTTTAAAAAGAAATAATGAAATAAGTTTATTTATTTGTTTTAGTATTTTTGTATCATTGTTTTGCACTTGTAAGCTTGATGTTCATAGTTTTTTTCTAAATTATATTTATTTATTTTCTTATTATAGCAAGAAAATCGATTGTATTATGCAAGAATGGCCACCACTGGTAGTCAAAGTTCAGTGGGAGGGAAAATAGTTGATAATTTTAATATTGATGTAGGATCTCTTTTATAGAGACATACCACAAGAGTATCACAAGATTCAGGAGGTGGCTCATATCTTTGGAAGTGTAATTATTGTCAAAGTAACAAAGGCAAACCATTCAATAGCTCATATTCTCGAGTCAAACTTCATTTTATGGGCCCTGTTGGAAAAGGTATTGCAATGTACAAAGGCACATGTGGGAAGGGGATGTCTAATGCACATATAGCTTCATTTGCAAACGAACAAGAAGATGCCGATAATTTGGTTAAAAGATCAAAAATAAATTTTTATCAACCTCCATCCGGAAAGAAAAAATGTAATTGCCCACTGAACCAATTGTATCCTCCACACATCCATTCTTGCAAGTCCCTGTACCAAGAGAGGAAGAGGAAGAAGTAGAAATTACCGCCCGCAAAAGAGGCCCATTGGACAACGCATTTAAAATGGAGGCAAGAGAACTTGCTGATGAAGTCATTGCACATTGTCTCTATGTCAATGGTCTTCCTTTCAACTTGGTAAGATCACCATATTGGAAAAAAATGGTGGAAGCCATCAATAAATCTCCAACTAATTACGTAAGTCCCAGGTATGAAAAGGTGTGTACCACTCTATTGTAAAAAGAGAGGACTTCTATAGAGAGAGCTTTTCAACCAATTAAAAATTCTTGGAAAACTTCGAGTATAACTATTGTGTCTGATGGATGGAAAGATACAAGAAATCGGCCATTGATTAATGTGATTGCAATGTCCCCCAAAGGGTAAATATTTTTGAGGGTTGTTGATTGTGAAGGACATGTAAGGATTCACAGTTCATTTTTAGAGTTCTCATTGAGGCCATAAAGATGGTGGGTACTGAGAATGTGATCTAGGTGGTTATAGACAATGCCAAAAATTGTAGGGGTGCAGGTGCTTTGATTGAGGGTTGGTATGACCATATTTTTTGCACACCATGCATTGTACACTCCCTTAACTTGATAATGCAACAAATTAACACTCAAATGGATTGGGTGAAGCAAATTTACCAAGAGGGAGAGGAGATACAAATGTTTGTGATGAACCACCACATGTCACAATCTATATTTAGATCATTCTCCAAATTGGAGCTATTGAAGGTAAATTCAAATTGTAACTAGTAAATTAGTAAATTTCATTTATTTATTTAATTTGAATAAATTTTATGTTCATGTTCAATTATCAACTTGTATATAACTTTGTCTTTGCTTAATATTTATTGACATATTGTTAACTTGCTTAGGTTGCGGAGACTCATTTTGCGTCTCATACAATAGTTATGAGATGACTTGTCAAGGTGCAAATGACATTAAGCCAAATGGTTATTTCTAACCAGTGGGGTATATGAAAGGCTTCAAATTCAGAAAGAGCCCAAAAGGTCAAGACTTTGGTCTTGGATGATAGTTGGTGGGCTCGTGTGCAATTTGTATTGAATTTCACCGAGCCTATCATGACTATGCTTCGCTTTGTCAATACATATACACCTTGCTTGAGGGATGTGTATGATGGCATCGACACCATGGTTGAGAAGGTAAAAGTTTTCATAAAAGTTTCATTCATCATCGTTGGGAGAAGATGACTACTCCATTGCACCTCCTCGCATATGCCTTGTCTCCGAGGTACTATAGTGAGCAAGTACTTGGTATGCCAGGAAGAGTTGCACCATATGCAAATGAAGAAGTTGTTAATGGGTGCTACAAAGAATTTACAAAGCTCTTCCCAGATGATGAAATGCACAACATAGTGAGGCAAGAATTTGGCTTATTTGCTTCGGGTTTAAAAATGTCTCCATTTGCAATAAATGACCAATATGAAATTGGAGCTATCACATGGTGGTATATGTATGGTCAACCATACAAGCATCTACAAGGTCTTGCAATCAAGATCCTCTCACAAGTAAGTTTTTTTTTGTTTTTTGTTTACCACTTGTATTCTACAATTTAGTGTTTAACATTCTTTAAATTATTTTTCATTTGTATGTTTAAGTTTGTGAACACTATCCAAGTTGCAAGTTTTTCTGTTGCTAAAAGGAATTAGAGTACATACTCCTATATCCATTCAGTGAAGCACAACCGGTTGGGTTTAAAGAAAGCTGATGACTTAGTTTACATTCATATCAACTTGCATCTTTTGTTACATAACGAGAATGAATATAAGGAAGGGTCAACCAAGCTTTGGGATGTAGCCACTGAGTGTGCAAACTTGGATGCAATGCTTCATGATCTTACTACAATCACAAATGATGGTGATGATACCATGACACATGATGCATCTAGCACAAGTGAAACCTTTCTTGGTTCAAATGATCTTGAACTTGCAGCAGTTGGGGATAATGAGAATGTGGTTTTTCTTGAGAATCCTTATGATTCGGAATCTGATTAGTGAATCTTGAGTCTTGACTCTTGATTGATAAACATTGAATGATTAACTAAATTTTGATTTTGTAGTTCAAATTGCATTGGAATCTTGAACATGAGTAATTAGTTATTGAACTTGTTTCAATTTGAATATTTGTGTCTATGAAGTTTTAAGTTGAAGTTGTTGAACTATCAAATATGAAATATCTTGAATCTTGATCAATGGTGAAGTATCACTGTATCATTATTCTGATTCATACTATCAAATGTTTTATTTTTGTATATTTCAAATTTCTTGCACTTCTTTGCATATATATATATATATATATATGCATTCAAATGCATCTGCATCCCCTCAATTTTTTTTCTCACATCCCCATCCAAATCCACACTCGAATCGATAACTTAGAATAAATTTGATAAATGATACATTTTGGTCCTTACATAGATGTTGCCAATATATAATACTAACAGTCCTTTAACAACACTTGCCACACTTCTCTGCATTTTTTTTATTACTATAAAAATCTTCAATGTATGGTAAAACACCAAAAAGATGTCCCAATAAATATGCGAAGTTCAAAATGTCCTCATACATTCATTTAAAAGAAGAGATATACGTTTATAAGAGAAAAATCACAAACTAAATGAGAAACGAAACTCTATCTACACAATAACTACACAAAAATCTTCATTGATCTTCCAAGATTTTTAAGCCTAGAACATCTATGGCTGCAAGTATGGAAAAATAAAGCAAGACGGAAATCATCTGGACAAGATCATATGTCAGCCCTTGATTTCATTCATTAAACATTAATCTAAAGTAAACCGACAAAAATCTTAGGGAGCGCTTGTTAATGCTCTGTTAACATGAGATCTCTCATGTTCATTAAATTACAAACTAAATGAGAAACTAAATTCTATCTAAACAGCAACCATACAAAAATATTCATTGATCTTCCAAGATTGATAAGTCTGGAACATCTATGGCTGCAAGTATGGCAAAATAAAGCAAGACGTAAAATCATCTGGACAAGATCATATGTCAGCCCTTAGAATTCATTCATTAAACATTATTCTAAATTAAACCAACAACAATCTTAGGGAGCTCCCCAAACAATCTTTTATTCTTAGTAATTGCATGAGAACTGCATTCCCCAACCAATCTGTATTCTTAATTGTTAATATTATTGTAGTTATGGTCAGATTTCTTCAAAGTCGAATTTCTTCAAACTGACATAGATAACATAGATAACATAAAAGTATTGATAATATTATTATAATATAATAATTATATTGATTATATTATTATTATTATTATATTAGTAATATAATAATTATATTTTGTGAGACAATATAATTATATATTAATTATATAAACTAATATATAATTAACTATAAGAAGACGTAGAGGACAAGAGAGCTCCGGGGATAGGTAGGAGCAAACAAAAATATAGAAACAAAACAACAAATAATATGTTGAAAGTTGCAGGAGTGAATAAGTCTTTTCAAAATGTCGAAATATGTCACTGATATTGACATGAACATACAGGTATGCAACAGGTTGCTTAATATGACTATCGGGCTAAGACTTGTATTGAGTCTTCTTTGTCTATTCTTCAATCAATGATAACATACGATATTTTTTATGCCTTGAATAAATGATTGTCGGGTTCTATAACAGAAGCATTTGTTCATATAAGTCTCTAGAAAATCATGACACTGTTGATGTTTTACAAAAGTTTATAGTTGTGCAAGTTTTTCAGAAAAGCACAATAATATGATGTCGGCAGTGGAAGGATACTGGCACATTGATGTAGTATCCATCAATGAAATTTTCTCACGTATTGTGAAAGTCATTTGGAAACAAAGTTTGAATATACATATTAATACTTGCTTGCCGATGATTGAACATTTTGTTAATGACATGTCGTTGGAAGTTTTGTTAATTCTATCCAAGAAGTAACATCCATATTTTGACATCGGGCTTTGTTACGAACCTCAAATGTTTTGATGTGATGAGGTTAAGTCTCAAGGAAGAGATGTTAATTCAGTTGATTGCAAGTTAAGACAAAATAGTTACACCAATCTTTAAACCGCCTTTAGACTGATTATATATATTATTGTATCATCACTTTTGAGAGTGTAGAGAGGCCGATAAATATATGCACGAGTTCTTTAACTCAATAAAGTCAGATTGTGTCAAATGATATTGAGTGTTAATGTAAAGAGCCGGATGAAGAACTAATGCCTAAAAGACTTCCATGAAAAAGAAAAGCTCTGAAAGATTAACACGAAGAAGTTCTGAAGAAAAATCTGGTGTAGAAGTCTGATCTGGAAAGGCAACAAATTTAATAAAAGGATCAGAGTTCCCGACTTGACACTTTAGTAGAAGATCGAATCATCCGCGACTTCTCCCTTCCGCATTCGGAGATTTGCAATTCCTATTGGACTACGTCTCAGTTCATTCACTTTTCTAAAAAGAGTAGGTTGTAGCGGCATGTGGGAGAGTGGATGATGTGGACATCCTTATAGAATTGCTATTTGAACATCAGGGACATCATCTTATGATAGAAGCTCTGTGAAATGATTCTAATCGGCCATTTACTGATTCCAACCAATAAATCTTAAGTAGATTTGAAATAAACACTAACATACAAATAACCAACAAATACTCTTGAATAACCAACATATTTATTCATATAACTAGCAATTACAAACTCATGAAATAACTCAAAAAATGGTATGTATTTTACAACAGCAATACAAACCATAGATTATTACATTCCAATCTGAACTACAGGCAAATAATAGTAAGACAGGATGATAAGAACCTGATAAAAGCAATGGCGAACTCTGAATGAATCTGCACCGGGATGAATCGGGTTTCCGTCCAATCCACCAAGAAATGCTGAAGGTTTCCGTCCTCAAATTTCTGATTCGATAGCTGAAGCTTATCGAATTCTCAAAGAGATATAATATTCATAAACTGAAGCATGCTGAAATGAGACTCTCAACCTCCTCTTATGGCTGTAGTTGTGACTCTTCAGTTTTCCCACTGTGATTCTTCATATTCCCAAGTTTGTCTTTTTATAATTTCACTTTAAGTCATTTTTTGAATAATTTGACCGTTAAGTAATAAAGTGAATTAATTAATAAAGTGAGGAAATCATTCGACATTAAAACAGAAACCCAAACGAGCTCGGATGCCATCATGTGATAGCTCGCCGGAAAGCTCTCGACGAGACGCTCCAAGTCCACTACTAAAAAACCCATAATTTTGAACCCTACTGACTTACTAAAAATAGTAAGTATCTTGGAAACCTGCTGAACTACTCCGATTGGCCTGGAACTGAAAACACCTAGGCCAATTATCTTCTGGTGCACTACTACACCACGGTTAACCCTCCGAGCCAAGCTGAAAAGGCTAACAACCCAACACAAAATAATGTACCCTAAAAAGGGGACATTACAATCATCCCTTCTCGGAGATTGCTTTCCCTCAAGCAATCGGTATCTGCATGCTGCGATCAAATACCTGGATCCCAAACTAATCTCAAGGAAGCTGCTCCATCGACCTGTCGTGTGTAGCTAACATAGTCATTAAGCTCCGATTTGTGCAGCCACTCACTCCATAACAAAACAATAGCCCAACCAATGCTCGACTCCCAACTCACTGCAAGATCAATCATGTCAATCTACCCTATGCTACTATCACCTGTAGATAAAGTCTCAACCCAAATGGGAACCTCACTCCAACGGGAATCTCCCATGCTTCTCCTGTCAAATGTCGGAGAAAACTAAATCTCCTGTCGATTGATTCTAGAAATGAGAACCAACCACGAGTATGCCCCTCCTAGATCCCAGAAGCAAAAGTGTCGTACATCTCCCCAACTAACTGAAAAAACTCGATGCTCACTATCCATACTGAGTGACATATCCAAAATACCCATCTGCCATAAAGCTGCCCCTTTAATTTGTAACCTGAACTAGTAACTGCGTTGAAGAGGCACACTGTCAAAACCGCCGAAGAAAACTTCCACATGCGATGCACTGACTATCTCTACTAGAAACCCCAAATTCGCATAAGGACTCCATGACTGTCTCTCAATGCTCGGAGTCATATAAAGTATACCATTGTGTGAAGAACTCACACCAGCCAGCATAGCCAACATGCCAAACTCGATAACCTCGTATTGAAGAAGTTCTACCTGATCAACATTCTCATCGAGTGGTAATGTAGAGAAAGACATAACTCTCATCCTGCCACCAAATATAGCTACCACTCCTGGGCTGTGGGTACACAAACCATATTGCTCGTCAATTGAGCTCATCCCACTACTCCGTTCTGACGACCAAGGCTCACCTCTGATAGCTGCCCCTGGGTCCCACACCCTACAGCCAATCTCGTCCTCCTCTTGGGAATAGGAAGTATCTCCCTCAACTAACTCAAAGAGGGGATTATCGATAGTGAACTCCGCACCCATATCAAACAAGGAGTTATCCATCATCTTAAAGTGATATAACTTTTTACGAAACTCTTGATGACTCAAAGATCTTCTTGGAAAACTATCCAAGTCATAGGTCTGCTATATGCTATCAAGCTCCTAAACCACCTCCTGATAGAATTCAGACCTATCCCTGTCATCCTGCTCCCTGTACTGGCTAGAGACCACAATCTGATTCCTCACCTCCTGTAGAGCGATACGAGTATGCTCCAAAGTGTCATGAGTAGCACTAAGCTCCCTATTGAGCTTATCGATCTCAACCTCCTTATTCCTCAACTGCTCAGCGTAATTCCCGACAACATGTAAAAGGTGGTCACGGTTTGTAAGAAGTCTCAAATATTCTGACTTCCAATCCTCAAAAGCTATCCTGACTCCCTGTAAACCTGCAGTATAGGATCCAATCCCTCTGCTGCCCTGCCCTTGATCTCTCTGAGCTGTCATGTATAGATCATCAATGATCTGGTGAGCGCTATCATGGTGAACTAATGCTGCAATAATAGCGTCATCTCTAACTTTCAGTTGACTCTTCAAGGCACACTTCTCATCAGTGTTACCCCGCGATGCACTGCCAAAGGGATCATCCATATCCGTGTGATGCAAAAGTGAAGTGCTGCTAAAGAAGTCACATGACTCCTCATTATCGGAATCACTGAAAGTGTCCCACTGGTCATCACAACCCATGATCCTGGAGTTATCAAACTCCGCCACGAAATCACCAAAGTAGAGTGCTGAACACTCACCACCGAGTCCCGAAAGCGGGGAAGACTCAACTGTAACACCTCTACCACTAGGCTGCAATTTATCTCTCCCTTGATTAATCGTGCATACATGCCCCTGTGACCAACTCTCCTAGCATAGGAAACAAAACTGCCCTGCCATCACTGAGTCCTAGCCTATCACCGGAGGTTCTGCAACCTGTAAGCCTAATGATGCCCATTCATTTTCAGATAATGAACTCATGAATCTTTTAGCTTGAAGCTTAATTAATTCAGCTGAGAGTTCATATGTCATGGAAGCTCTCCTTATCTCTCCTCTCCATAATGCCAACAATTCAGACCGCAATTATTTGCATATGTCACAGTCTTCATCTAAGATCGAGGATAAGATAGTCATCATGCATTTGTTCACTTCATCTGAATGACGCTCCCTATAATTGTCTAGGAGACACTAAAAAAGTTGTTGAATGTAATATGCTGCCTAGTTTTGTAATTCTAGAGTCTGTTTCTTCTTGTAATTTTGTCAAACAGTTGGCCTGCAACTGTCCTTATGTTTTTTCCAGATTGATGTTGTTTAATAGTCCTCCATTTGCAGCTACAACACGTTAATAATCTGAAATTGCTACAGTAACCCGCAGCTACAGTGATTCGGACTGCTACAGTAACTTGCTACAGTATCGCGTTGCTACAGTGTCGCTGCTGCAAGAACTTGCTACAGTACCGTGTCGCTGCTACATGAACTTGCTACAGTACCGCACTGCTACAGTGTCGCGGCTATAGGAACTTGCTACAGTACCACGCTGCTACAGTGTCGCTGCTACAGTATCGCGCTGCTATAGTACCGCGCTGCTACATGAACTCTTGCTGCTACAAGATCTTGCAGCTACAATATAAAATCTCAAGACCATATCTTTCAATGACGTCAAGATTGAAAGCGTAGAGGGTTTGCGTCCTCCAAGCCTGAAGAGAAATAATCTCCACAGTTTCCCCAATTTCATTCAATCTCCAAGCATGCCCAAATGAGAGCTATCCTCTTTCTTTTAACCCGTCCTCACAAGTTCTTCGCTTCCCTCTCGCCAATGTGGAATAAAACATGAGCTTTAATGTTACCTTTTTCCCTTTACGAATGCTCATGTATGTCCTTTAAAGGGGGGAACTTGATTTTTATAAAGTGACTTTATGAAACATTATAATATTTAATTTAAATAGTCACTTTATCATTATAACTTCAAACATTAAAATAATATACCAAATAAACTCGGAATCCCACATATGATAGCTCATTGGAAAGAGCTCAACAAAATGCATCACATCCTGTCACTGAAAATTCAAGGCACTACATCCCCCATTGGCTTACTAAAAATAGTAAATCCTCCCCAAAACCCAACAAACGAACTCCATTTGGCCTGTAATTAAATTTGACTAGGCCAAATAACTTCAGGATCCCTTTTGAAGTCTTGGTTAGCCCTCAGGACCATGAAAGAACGGGCTAACGACAACATATATCCAGACTAGCTAAGGGGGGGACATTACACTGAATCATTTCATCATAACCAAGATTCAGCATGTAACTGAAAACTTTAGTGCTAGTCACTAACTCCAAGATTTTCACCTATGTACCAAAGGTGGCATCTTTGTCATATTTCAGTCCGTCTAAGCTGCCTACAATTAGCTGTAACACATGTCTCCAAATGTGCTCAATGTAAGGAACAATAGGTGTTGTAATTCGAGCGATCTCACTGAGACCTAAGGTGACTGCAAGCCTAACATCTCGAAGTGGATGACTCATAAACCTGCGTTGCACTAAGGCAACCATCGTGGGATGCATGGCCCAATTAAATAGCCTGCAATCAGCCTGATCAATCCTGGATAAATATGAATTTATTTCATTGAGCTTGGCCAGCACGCGGCTTGCAATTTTCTATTCCTCCAGTTGCCATCCAAGGCAACACAATTCATTCCCGATTTCCATTTCCTTTTGTACATCTCTGAGCTGCACTCCGTAGAATGTGCCATTGAATTCTTTTGAGAACACTGGGTTGTCCAGTGACTCCATGATCTAATTTCTTCCAAATTCATGCTGAAGATTGAAGTTCTGAAACTAAGAACTGTTGCCCTGCAATTACAATTCTGATTTATTCTGACTGAGATGATCCAATAGTTCCCTGTTTCACTGAAGGTGCTTTACCTCTGTAATTATGAACTATGGTCTTCCACAATAAAATTCCTGATTTGTGCCGGAGCTTATAAGGATTTGTTCATAACCACACGTAGTATCATTGTTGGTGTCTCATGTAACCCAGTGTATTAACAAACTCCTGTCTACTGATGGTGGAATATATTTTTATTGTGCACTTCCAGAATTTAACCAATACACAAATAATATTCAGACTGGTTAGAAATGCTAAAAACCAGAGCAAACAATTCTCTGTCCTGATTTATTCCTTTGACTGAAAATACTGTATGACAGTTCAAACTCGATCCTTCTATATCTCAAGCTTGCATATATATATATATATTGTGCCAATATAAAACCACAAGAACCAAGTGCGGAATACTTAAGGATAATAATTTCAATGCTAGAGTTTGTTGGGAGCATATTTGTTCCTTCTAAAATGGCCGTTAGATGGAACTCACGAGTATGAGGCTAATACAGTGATCCTGTTTGTCAAGCCTGATTGTCCACCAAATTCTTGAGCTGATTGTGTGCTAAATGTGCTGGTGTAATACTTCTCCCACTTACGACACTATCATATTAACATTGTACCAAAATTTAAATCAAAACATTAGCCGCTCATTTTTGCATATGAATAAATAATAATCACATGAGTCTTATTACAACCGAGCTAGGACCCGACAAAAAATCAATCCTTTGTTATAATGATACTTTCCACAAATTTAGAATATAAAATTCTGACGTTTTAATATAATCCTTGCCTCCACGATAGCCTTTACCAACTTGATTATTTATCCCACTAATCTAATATGCTTCCCAATCGTTATGTCCTACAAGACGTCAAATGATGCTTTGACGATTCCACCTGTAGCCGCCTTAGTTAGAATTACCTGTCGGGTGGCCTTTCGTGGTGTTTTTGGATATTTTCGAGAATAGCTAACACTGCCGGATGTTGCATCTGAGGAGATACCCCGCACACGTAGACTCCTCCAATATTTATTCGCTGTTACCAGTTCACTTAAAAACTACCGTTTGCATTCGAAAATAATTGTCGTGTAACTACCTGGTTATTTTCGGGTGAGGTTACGGTTCAACGTGTATGGTGTAAAAGTGACCACACTTTTATGAATCATTACATGCAAGGTTGCTCAACAATGAGGCCTCGCAAAATGACTCATAGCTCTTTATGCATGGAGTTGCAAGGGACTTTGATAAATTTGCTCTCAGCTAGAGCTACAAACTAGTGACCTTGCTAGTCAACCACACAAAGAGAGATTCAAATCTGATGATAAGGGCAATAATGCCAATATCTCCAAGTTGAATCAAAGTATGCAAATGCAATGCAAACTAATATGAATATGCAAGATTAATCTATCAAAATGAAAGTACAATGCAACTATGAAAGGAAATAGCAATGGATTACAATTCTCCTAATTAAGCTATGTGAGACTAAACTATTGCATAAAAGGAAACTAAGCTAATATGCCATGATTATGCAACTAAACAAAGGAACTATGCAACTAAATGAGATGCAACAATGAAAAGCAAGTCTTCAAAGCTTGATGTAGAATGTCTTCAATAAGCTCCAAATAACCTAGAAAACCTACAGCATAACATTAGCATAAAAGAGATGGATGCCAAATGAGGAAGAGAGCTCTCCTTTTATAAGAAATGAGGTGAAATGGACCATGGAGATTAAGAGACAAAAGATCTAATCAACGGTGGAGCTTGAAAGAGGAGCAATCCATGTACACAAGTATCCTCCAATGAGAAAATAGGAGTTGACTTTTGTGTCTATATGAGACAAAAAATATTTTTTTCTTTTTTATAAAATAAGAATAATGCTTTATTTGTGCAACTTAGGATAAGAGGAAAAGGTGGGGCTTTTTATTTAATAAAAGGAGAGGAAATATTCCTTTTAAATAAATAAAAATTTAGGATAAAATGGTTAGCCCATAGAATAAAAATTTAATATATGATCAAAATTAAGATTTGATTAAGAAATTGATAATGTTGAAAATATTGATTATTGATAAAACTGATTCATGGTTGATAAATCAAATAAATGGGGCACAAAGTCTAAGCGACCATTTTTGGGTGCATACATTTGCCCCTCTTTGACTAATGTGTGATCGATTTGGGAACACATGTAGTCAAAGAATGAAGTTGAAATGTGAGATCGATCTGGGATCACAAAACAACTCAAATGTGAGGTCGATTTGGGATCACACCCGAACAAACATAAACAAAGGCCTTTGAACATGAGGTCGATTTGGGATCACATTCAAAGTAAGAGATAAGAATCTCAAATTTGAGCAAAAGCTCACAAAAGATGTCTGAATCAGGAAAATCAAAAGAATCAGGGATGAGAATTTCATAGGTACTGCCCCCTCGGAATCAAAATCGAAATCAGATAGAAGAGAACAACAAATCGATAAAAGATGATCAAATCGAAATGAAATCATAATTGAAGATAATAGGATAACCATTAGGCAATGAAACATGCCCCAGCGAGGAAGTAGAAGAATAGAAATAGAAGACTAGAAATAGAGCGAATGGAAGACTAGAAAATTTGAGAGACATGGAAGGAAGAAAGTCCATCGAAAATCAAAGAGTTATGCCTCAAAAAGGGTCTGTCAACTACGCAGAAGAGGGAGAAGATCTGAAATGTGATTTTGACTGGCAAGATGACTTCAAATTTTGATTTCGAGTTTAAAAATGGATCCACTACGTCGAAATTAGCTAGGGGTGCAATTTTCACGCAATTTCGAAGAGTTTTGAAAATTGGTCAAAAAGTCAAAATGCTATATAAGGGGTGAAAATGTCATTTTCAAAATCATTTGACTTTTAACTATTTGAAAATCTAGAGCTCTGAGAGATAGCGATGGCTCAACTAGCAGGAGTTCTTATCCACAGACATCGATTTGAGCGCTCCCGGTTGCACAACCGGCCTCCACATTATGGTGCCCTGGTATGTATCCAAAAACTAGCCATTGTTTGAGTCATTTATAACAATTAATGCATATTTAGCACGTTTTTTAATTTTTAAAATTTTAAATTTCTAGTTTTATGTGAACTATCGCGCGATACTTTAGGAGTATCGCGCCCTTTGAGAAGAAACATCGCGCGATACTTCGCGGGTCCCCAAAGCATTGCGTGCGTATAGATACCAGTATCGCACAATAACTAGTGGAGTATCGCACGATAGCGGACGAAGTATCACACGGCCAAAGGTGTATCGCACTACTATAGAGAGAAGTATCACACGATACTTCTCCATGAAACTTAAAAATTTGAATCATTTTGAGCAAAGTAAGACATGGGTCAAGACAATAGTTATGCTTTAAGTGTCTTGTACTAATTTTCATCATAGTATGCACTGACATATGGCTTGGTTGAATGGTTTGCAGGAGCTCTTTCCGGCGTTGATCATTAGAGCGCCAAAGGTGGTGGGATTGAGATGTGTCTGGAACCTAGATGATCCAGGTGAAGACGACATCAGAGCGATGGGATTCCGGTACCTGCTGAGGTTCCCCTATATCAAAGCTAATCACGGGCTACTAACAGCCTTGGCTGAGCGATGACACAGTGAGCACAACACATTTCACTTGCCAATAGGGGAGGCATCCATTACATTAGAGGATGTCTACAAGATCCTGCGGGTAACATGTCATGGCGAGCCTGTAAGTAAAATCATGTTTTGAGATATAATTGTGTAAGTGTAAAGTTTTCATATGATGAAAACTAACATGATTTGTGTGTTGGCACAGGTGTATTATGATCAGGATGCCATCGAGGGGAAACGATTGATATAAGAGATGTTCCAGGATGTGACCATTCTAGATAGACATGTCAGCTGAGAGAGGCTGATAGACGATTTTGGTAGAGACTTCCCGGTGCCATGCATTGTGGCATCATTTATCTCACAGATCCTGATGACTGATCGCAGTCAGAAGGGATTCCCTCTAGGATGGGGCAGACTACTGGTGGACTTGGTACGAAGACCGCGATGCATGGCATGGGGACCTGTCATACTTGCAGAGATGTATCATGAGCTGCACGAGATCATCTACAGGGACGGTCGGACATGGGTGTGTGGGGCCATCCTGGCACAGGTGTGGGCATGGGAGCACATTGCTGTGATGCGCCCCAGGGTTTAGCCGAGAGAGAGGAGATACCCATATATTTATAGATATGTAGGTTTCATATCACATGCTCATATAGGGGATGTGACACATTACAGGCGGATTCTGAATGAGATGACCTCATTCACATGGAGACCATACAGAGATGTTGAGGCATGGGGTGATGCAGAGGATGAGCTGAGCTACATGTTGTGTACCCGACCACTGGTAGGCCGACACTTAGAGGTTGTTGAGAGGTTCTGCATCACTCGGGTATGGCGACAGTTTGGGAGGTAGCAATGAGTCTCCACAGAGACCACTACATATGCGAGGGCCAGAGATGAGGAGGGACATGGGTGGCTACCCATGTTAGACTATCAGCGGGCTATCAAGGAGACAAGTGGGATCTAGAGGGAGCCTTGGGAGTATCTCCCAGACATGGCTGATGCAGGAGCTAATGCAATGTACAGGGCAGAGCGACGGAGGGCACCATTCCCTCGATTTACTGTACCAGATGCAGCACAGGTTGCTCCGGGAGGAGGGGACGGAGGAGACGATGAGGGCAGAGGAGGCTAGGTCAGAGAGGTGGGAGAGGGATCTAGAGCTAGTGGTCGGAAACGGCCACGAGGTCAGGGCTCGGGGAGTGAGGAGGTGCAGAGACCTTCTCAGGAGCAGGTACAGGGACATGTACCACCACAAATACAGGTAGATCCTTCTACAGGGGATGGTTTGAGAGCCTGCATTCAGACTCTCGAGGCAGAGATCCAATAGCTGAGGACGATTATAGAAGTACGAGATCAGTAGCTAGCAAAACTGAGATCAGAGAGAGATCAGCAGATGAGAGATCTTAGGGTAGAGATAGCACGCCGCGAGACGACAGCACAAGAAACTACACTAGAGATCCGACGGGAGATAGCCAGAGCTGCATATTATCATGGACTCTATCTCCAACCAGTGCTAGAGGGTCAGAGAGCACCATCCTACTTTCAGAGGGCAGGGGCATCAGACATGGTTCATGACAGGGCAGCAACCCCACCTCCTCCACCTCCACCAGCACCACATGATGGCACCAGTGCATCCTAGGTCTAGGGCTTAGGCTTAGATTTATGTCAGATGGCTATTGAGACTTTTGATCCAGTTGGGATCTCATTTGTATGGTTTATATCAGTGATGACATTGTACCATGACTTTGCTTTTATATATGAGATATACTGGATGTTTGATGTATCATTTTGATTGTCTCACTTGGATGTGTATCAGTTTTCATATGTATTGTCTTGTCTTACTTCGCTCAAAATGTTTATGTAGGTGCTTATGTATGTTATCTCTCATAGATGTATGTTTGATTCTCATATACATGATATAGACTCGTGTTTCTAAAAATGACATTTTTTGAAAGATAGACATCATGATATGATTAACCCCTTTTGATAACAAGAACAGGTTCAAGATGAAAAAGACAAGGAGTGAAAGATGTGATCGAGAAGAAAATGGAAGGATGAGCGCAGTCGACTGACAGGTCCATGTGAGATGAAAAAGGAGAGCTCTCTCCATATGCAAAGTGCAAAACTAGACTAATCATGAACCTAGAAATGCAAGCTACTATGAAAAGTGGTTGACTTGCAAGGTCACAATGCTTATAGACATCTAATTATCATCATCGAGCATTAGGTAGCACCGTAAGATCATACAATGCACACTAGCATGACTATGTGGATATGAGTATGATCTTTATCAGATAAAAATGTGGAAATCCCACCTATGCATCAAAGACATGGAGGTCAAGATGACTAGTGCAGTGAGATCACCTAATTTTGTTATGGCGAGATTATGCTTGTATCAAGACACATTAAAGTCAAGATAGCTAGAAGCATGCACTCGCATAAAATAGTCAAGGATAATATCTTGTCAATCCTTAGTGTCAAGGAAGACCAGCATAAATGCTCATGACAGTCAGGATCAACAAGATATACCCATAAGCAGATAAAGAAATAAAACATGTTCTCATGCCCTCAGTCTTCTAGCTATGCATCATCGAAAACTTCTCAGGGAGAGACCACTCGTCAAAAAAATCCTCATAGACATCACACAAAGAAAAATAAAGTCAAGATATCTCAACGAGTTGATTGTTTAAGTGTGCGTATGTTGGTCATAGAGTCAAACTCTAGTTGTCACATCTGCCAATGAGAAATATCGCATTACACTCGGACTATTGGGTAAGACATCTGATAAGTGTTAAGAAACACTTGATGCAAGGGTAGTGTTGAAAAACACTGTTTGGGGTGGTGTTGAAAATACATTTATTGCGAAATGCCCCAAGAGACAAACACACCTAAAGGACCTATGCTAACAGGTATGCCCCCTAGACAAAAATAAAGACCAATTTCAGACCAAGTCAAATAAGGTCAAGGCATGATGGAGAAAGGTTCAGTGTCAAGGACGCATGCTAACAAATAGGAGTGCAAAGGCCTCAAGTAGCGCCTATTTCCAAGTTTTCACCAATTGGAGATTTTTTCATTTTTTGATTTTTTTCATTTTTTGTATTTTTGCTACCAAGGCGCTTGTTTCCAGGTTTTCACCAAGGCACTTTTTCTTTTTTTTTTTGAATTTTTTCTATTTTTTGATTTTTTGTATTTTTTCAGGACTTTTTATGCTTTTTAGATTTTTTAGCATCATATATGAATTTTTTTGGAATTTTTTCAGGATCAATAAGTATGTACAAAGGATTCCCCCAGCCAGAAATGGGCATCAAGGATAGAACTTCTTTAGGTGCAAAATGTTGATGGGCTCAGGGAGCTGTTCTCCATCCTCATCAGATAACAAGTAAGCACATGTCCCAAAAGCAACAGTAATGACATATGTGTTGGAATCATTTGCTGTTGCACCAAAAGCTCGAACTATCGATGCCCAATACAAATGCTAGATTTAACCCGATCCATGGGAGGCGGTTAAGCCATGTCACGAATCTCCAAGGAGGTGCTGACCACCAAGTCAACAATCTCCCCCTCAGCACCGACTGAGCCTTCAGCACCCACTGAAGGGAGACCCGAACCCGTGACCCAAGGCTCTAATACCAATTGTTGGAATCATTTGCCGTTGCACCAAAAGCTCGAACTATCAATGCCCGATACAAATGCTAGATTTAACCTGATCCACGGGGGGCGGTTAAGCCATGTCACGAATCTCCAAGGAGGTGCTGACCACCAAGTCAACAATATGGTCCAAGCCAATTAGGTTCGAACTTCCCCTTTTGTTCTTTGTTTTGTTGATTCTTAGGATTTTCTCTCAAAACAAGATCTCCTATTTGAAACTCTCTAGGGCGAACCTTCTTGTTGAATGCCTTGGACATACGCTTCTGATACACTCTCATATGATCAAATGAAGTCTTACGCTTCTCATCTAGAAGTTCTAGTTCCTGTAACCTCATAACGCGGTAATCCTCGTCTATAATCAAACCTTTGAGTGAGACTCTAAGTGATGGGATCTCTACTTCTAAAGGTAATACTGCTTCAGAACCATAGGTGAGTGCAAAAGGAGTAGCTCATGTAGGTGTACGGATGTTGGTTCTGTAAGCCCATAGTGCTGGATTAATTTGCAAATGCCAATCTCTACCATTCTTGTGTACTGTCCTATGAAGAATCTTAAGAATGGTTTTATTAGAGGCTTCTGCTCGTCCATTTCCCTGTTGAAAGTAGATGGAGGACCAATGTTGCTTGATTTTAAACTTCTTCATAAATGCTTTAGGTCCTTGTTCTTGAATTGAACTCCATTATCAGTAATAATCTCATAAGGCACTCCAAATCGGCAAATAATATGATTCAGAATAAATAATGAAACAATCTTGCTTGAGGCAACAGAAAGAGGGACTGCCTCTACCCATTTCATGAAATAATCAGTAGCTATGATGATAAACTTATGTCCACCTAATGAATTGGGGTGAATTTGCCCAACAAGGTTAAAGGCCCAGCGTTGAAATGGCCAATGAGAAATAGAAGGAATTAGCTCCCTCCCTGGAGCGTGAATCAGGTTTCCATGTTTTTGACATTTCTCACAAGATTTAGAGAAAGGTACTGCATCAGTTTGCATTGTGGGCTAGTAATACCCCGCCTTAAGCAACCTTCGGGCCATGGAAAGACCATTGGAATGTCCACCACAAATGCCCTCGTGGATGTCTGCTAACACTTGGTTGGATTCCTCCTTTTCCAAGCACCTAAGAAGTGTCCCATCTAAACCCCTCCTATATAAATCACCAGAGATAAGGGTGTGGCGAGAGGCCTTACGGACAAGGTTTCGACGTTCAGAACAGTTGAATGTGTCAGGGATGATGCCATCACGGAGATATGAATAGATAGAACCATATCAAGAAGACTCATGAGTGACAAGGGTACAAATGACATGGCTTTTAGATGAGTCAAATATGGGATGGTGTAGCTCTTCCACCAGGAATTCAAATCTTGATTCATGTTGTTCCAACTGAAGGAGTGAAGCTAATGTGGCCATAGCATCTGCAACTTTGTTCTCTGTCGTAGGGATATGTTGAAATGTCACAAAGGTAAAGTAACATCTCAATGAATCAACCATCTTTTTGTAAGGTATCAATTTATCATCCTTGGTTTGATACTCCTCATTGACTTGGTTGATAATTAATTGTGAATCCCCAAAGACATGCAACTCTGTTATGTTCCATTCTATAGTTAGTTTCAATCCATTGGTTAATGCTTCATATTTTGCAATATTGTTTGTACATGGGAATAAAAGTTTGTAGGATTTTGGTATATTATACCCATGAGGAGAAACAAACAATACTCCCGCACCTGATCCATTTTGCATGTTGGAACCATCAAAGAACATCTTCCAAGTGCGAGTGGTCATGTATAGAATGTGTTCATCTGGGAACTCTACCTGAATAGGCACACTATCTTTAACTGGAAAATCAGCTAACTGATCAGCAATAGCTTGCCCTTTTATGGCCTTTCTCTCAATGTACTCTATATCAAACTCAGATAAAACCATCATCCACTTAGCAAGTCTACCCATGAGGACAGCCTTACTAAGCAAGTACTTAAGAGGATCAATTTTTGCAACCAAATGTATAGTATGAGCAAGCATATAGTGTCGCAACTTTTGGGAAGAAAACACTACTACAAGACAAGACTTCTTAATGTTATTATAATTGATCTCATAAGATACAATAGTACAATTGATGTAGTATATGGCCCTTTCTTTCCCAGTGTCATCTAATTGAGCCAACAATGCCCCCAAGGAAGACTCTGTTGCTAAAATGTACAAAATCAATGGTTTCCCTGAAATAGGAGGCATCAAAATTGGAGGATTAACCAAATACTATTTTATTTGATCAAGGCTCTTTTGGCAATCCTCATTCCACGCACATGTGACTCCCTTATGCAATGTTTTATTGAAAGGTTGTGCTCTATCTGCAAGTTGTGAAATAAACCTCTGTATAGATTGGAGTCATCCTTGAAGACTTCTCATTTGACTTATGTTCTTTGGAGGTGGCATATCTAAGATAGCTTGGACCTTTTTAGGATCAACCTCTATTCCTTTTGCTGAAATTATGAATCCTAGAAGTTTACCTGAGGTAACTCCAAATGCACACTTTTTCGGATTCAATCTAAGTTGAAATTGTTCCATGCGATCTAGAATCACTTCCAAATCGTCGAGGTGTGTATCCCATTTCCTAGATTTAGCCAAGGTATCATCCACATAATCTTCCATGTTCTTATGCATCATATCGTGAAAAATTGTGGTCATAGCTCGTTGGTATGTTGCTCCTGCATTCTTTAGGCCAAATGGCATGACGTTCCAACAATAGGTTCCCCATGCACATGTAAAAGCTATTTTCTCTTGATCTTCAAGAGCTACTTTTATTTGATTATATCTGGAAAACCCATCCATTAAGGAGTCTATCTCATAACCCGCTGTCATATCCACTATCATGTCTATGTTCGGGAGTGGAAAGTCATCCTTTGGGCATGCTTTGTTGAGGTCTCTGAAGTCTGTGCATGTAATGAACCCTTTTCGGTCCCTTTCTTGATTCTCACTAAAACTCCCCTTTAAGGGTCTGAATCGAACTTATAAGTTGTAATTTGTAATGTTTCCAACCATAAGATGTTTTTCGTTCCAATTAAAATATTCCATTATATGGATTAGAATATTTAGATATATAAATCAGATATATATAACTCGATTATATTTGAAAATATATATACTTAACATATATTAGAACATTCAATACTACACACACACACACACACACACACACACACATATATATAAATAGATATTTAATATATATAAACAGATATATAATATATATATTAGACCCTAATAGAATTACTTATTTTTAATAGAAATCAAATCTATCATTGGATACAGAATGGTACTGTTTGCTGACTGTTCCTACAATAATATGTATATATAATATTTCTTATTTTATTTACTATATAATTCTAAACATATATCACCAAATATATATATATCTGGTATTTCTCTTCCTCATTTGATTAGCAAACATAAATATATATACTATTGAGTTTCCTTGGTGATAAAGATTACGTATTGTACGTACCCATAAGATCTCCATGCTAACGGTGCTTTCGATTTAGTGTTTATAATGCCATCGTTAATTGTATATACTCTAACTCAGCGGACTGTGCTTCATCGGAGATGATGATTGGAAGTGCCAACTTTCTCCCATTGTTTCACTGCTTGAATGAGACTGCTTACTTCCTTATTTATTTAAGTCCTCTTCGTATTTATTTCTCTTTCTACGTTGACTGAAACATGAAGAAGCTTTGCCTTATCGCTATTATTAATTTCTCTTATTGATTCCGTGCATACTATGTTATGAGACTCATATCTCTTAAACCATACATGCTCCTCCGTATGATATGTTTTCTTATTGCTGACCTTATCTTTTTACCTTCCCATAATGACAGCACAGAGCACCAATTTTATACAAGTCTGGACAAAACGGTGTGTCCCTACAGCGGACGTTTCAGCATTAAGCTATCATTGTTTTAAACTTGATTAATATTGTTGTGCGTTGGATAATAATTAATATTCGTGTCTAGATAAGAGTTTAAACAATAATATGATTAATAATGCTTTGCGTTTAAAACAATAATGTTACCGTGTGAATATATTAATAATGCGGTGCGTTTTAAAACAATAATAGTTTTACCACCGTATGCATTTGAAGGAAATATTAACTGGTATAAACTATTAATCGAATGTCTTGTAATGAGTATAAACTATTAATCGAATGCCTTGGTATAACCGTATGCATTGTAATGTTGATAATACTAGGTGTAATAGTATGACCATTAGTATTTGCCATTTGGTATGGTTCGAACATATTTGCATTTAATATTAATTGTTAATAATAATTAATATTATTATTAAATATTATAATTAGTTAATAATATTAATTATAATAATTATTATAAAACATTAAATATTGTTTGCTTAATATTAATTATTAAACATTATTATTATTAATTTATAATAAATATTATTATAATAATAATATATTGTTTATTTATTTAAACATTAAATATTTGATGTTATTTTCATATTATTATATTAATAATAAATTTATTATTATTAATCTATTTCTTTATATATCTTAATTTTATTATTATTATTTATTTATTAATAATATATTAAATTATATTCATATATTATATTGATTGTGTGCTATTACATTGATTATACTATTTCATCATTATTATTATTTATTTTAATATTATTATATTGTGATTATATTATTGGTTATCTATTTAATATTATCATCTATTTTTAATTAATAATATTTTAACAATATATTATTATTATCTCTTGATAATAATTATAGATTATTATTATATTCCATTAATAATTATATATCATTAATAATTAATTAATTAAAGATTTACTATTTATTATATTAATATTATTATTTAATATTTAATGTATTAAAAATATTATTATTTGTAACATAATTATATTATATTATATTAATATATAATTATATTATATTGATCAGTAATATATTAATTAGTAATATTATATTGTCATATAATAATATTGATTAGCATCAATTATTAATATTATATTTATTAATTTATTACTATATTAATTAGCATTATTTGTACTGATTAGGGCTCATGACAGTGCAAATGCGAATGGACCCATCATGTTTTGAAACTGAAACAATATTGGAGATCCACTCAACATAGTCGATAGCTCTAATAAATCCTAAGCGTAAGAGCTTTTCTAATTCAGCTTTAACAAGAAGAGCTATGTGAGGGTGCATTTTTCTCAACCTTTGTTTGATTGGTTTTATTCCTAAAGCTATAGATAGATGATGCATAATAAGATCAGTGTCAAGTCCTGGCATATCTGAATATGTCCAAGAACAGTTGATTTTCTTCTTTTGCAAAAACTTAGTATATGCTTATTTTTCTTCAACTGATAGAGACTGAGCTAGGTGCACTATTTGGGGAGCCTCTTCTATATTCACATTCACTAGTTGTGTACGCTCAATAAGGACTGATGACCTGTCTTGGAAGTAACTTGGCAAGTTATTAAGTACCCCATCCTTAGGTGCCTCAAAGAGGTTTTCACCCTCATATACGTCTTTTCTTTTTACTATTTTTGGTTCTGACACCGCCACAAAGTGGTTTTCGCCATCAAACCTATTTTTCTTTTTTTCTTTTTCTTTTATTTTTAGACTGAGGTACTTAATATCAGGCTCCATCATACTTGTTGTCGGTTCACTAGTGGAAGAGACTACAGGTTCAAGAGCATTCAGATAGTAGGCAATTTCATAGTCATTCTGAAAAGTGAGGAGTTTAGGCTCTTGATGTTGCTGAAACCAATCAATTAGGTCGTAGTGAACAAGGGGTAAGTCAATGATTGGTTCAACATTGTTTATGTGGAAGGTGTTATCTCTGGTGACCATACAATCAGGATTCATCAAGTCCCCTCCTAAGATACCCGAGTCAGGATTTGTCCTACCAAACGAAGCATCGTCCACTAAGGCAATTTGAGGAGTCCACTCCTCTAGTCCTACACTAGGCTCGTTGGTCACATCGGGTTGAGTACTATAAGTATGGACAACATCCATGTCCAAATCAACTGTTACATTTGAAAGTGAGTCCCATTCGAACTCATGTGAGTTTGTTTCTGAATCATTATTTGGGCCTTGTGATGTAGAAGCCTCAAGATTGGGAAGAGTTTCCCCTTCTCTAACACCAGCATTGTTACTATCCATCGCAACTAGGATAGCAACACTTTCCATTGTCAATCTAGCATTCATATAGTCACTATTCGTCGCAGCTAGGATAGGAGTACAGTTAGTTGTCAAGTCTTTTGAATCTCCCCAAAGGAGATTTGTTGAAGGCACCCAATCATCAAACATGTCTTGTTCATTAGAAAGATTAGGTGTGTAGCCTGAGTCATTGTCACTGTCCATCGTAGCTAAGACAGGGACACTTTTTTGTTTCTTATTTTCAAAACCTAAGCCAACTGTTGACTTATTCCTTCGTCCAAAAAGGGCATGGTTAAGAGGTTCAGCTTTAGCATCCAACCTATGACTAAGGGGACCATGTCCTGGATATCCCATATTCTTGACCAATGTATACCCTCTCCCATAAGCTCTAGGGGAAGGTGGCAAATTCTCATTATGTAGGTATTTCTCTTCTCAGTAAATCTAGTCCCTAACGACAACCTCTTCTTTTTCCTCTTGAATCGGAACTGAGGATTCTACAAAGTTATCGAACAACGTCATGGCTGAAGACGAGGGCTTTATTTCTTGAGAAGGTTTTCCATAAGACCTAGGGGAAATTGAAAATTTTGTGAATGAATCCATTTTGTAATCCCCCATACCAAGATCTATGGTCTTAAATTTATTCTTGCATTGTTCAAATGTAGTATCAAAAGTGTTAGCCTCCCTATTCAAAGGAATGTGAGACCCTGCTGAAATTGTGTTGACTGACAATGTGTTGTCCCTGGGTATGCAGACTTCTATTCCATTGTAAGGGAACTTTACACACTGATGATAAGTAGACGGGACCGCTTGCATCTCATGTATCCATGGTCTACCTAACAAAATATTGTAAGCCAAAGGACCGACATCAACAATCTGAAACAAAATATCTTTCTCTATAAGACCAATTCAGATAGGAAGAACAGCCAATCCTTTAGAACTATGTTCTGCTTCATCATAAGCCTTGATAGTTATCTTCTTCCTTGTATCAATGACTTCTTCTGAATAACCCAAGGCCTTCAATAAGCTCAAAGAACAAATATTAAGCCCAACACCCCCATCTATCAACACACGCCTCACACGGGTCTTGTGGATCATAACCTCTATATGAAGGGCCAAATTGTGTGGGTGGCTTAATGACTTGTCATCTTCTTCTAAGAATGTAAGGTAGTGAGGGCTAGCCAAGTGGTTGACCATATTCTGGAATTGATCTACATCTATATCATTAGGGACATTAGCTGCTCGCAAAGCATCCTCAAGGACACGCTTATGCTTGGCGGACAATTTCAAAAGCTGAAAAATAGATATCAGCACTGGTGTGCGTTGTGATTGATCAATAAGGTTATAGTTCAAATCAGGACCAATGACAGATTTAGGGATAGCACCTTTTGACATGGGCTGCTTAGATTTACTAGAGCTAGGACCTCTTATAACAATGGGAGCTTGAGACTGACTCCTAGTGACAGCATTGAGGGGTTGAGACATCCTTCGTGAGTGAGGACCTCTTAGGACCACAACGGGTCCTTCATCAGGCATAGGAGTCGAATCCACATCATATCCATAAGGGTCTTTCCCTCTCATCATGTTGACATTATCATCAACAACTTCGAGCATGTTAATAACATTCTCAGCATTTGTGTAGGTGTAGTTAATAGCAGCCTTGCCATTCTTATTGCTAGAATTCTCTCCTTTCTCATATTTGGGCAAGGGTTCTTTAAAAGCTTTGTGATCCGCATTAGTGGTTAAACCATCAACTTGTAATCATCCACTTTCAATAAGATCTTGGACAAGATGCTTAAGTTTAAAACAATTTTCTATATCATGTCTGATTCCATTGTGAAAGACACAAAAAACCTTCTCATCCCACCAATGAGGCTTAGGATCTGGTATGCAGTGCTTTGCAGGATCTTGGGGGTGCGCCAAATTATAAGCAATTAACATCTTGAAAATGTCTACATAGGAGTCCTCAAGTTTGGTAAATTACCTCTTTTCTGTTTTAGGTCTCGCTTGATACTTGGGTTTATTCTCTTGTTGTGTTGAAGATGTTTGTAGCTTCATGGCTTGGACTGCATTGGAGAGATTAAGAACTCCTTCATTCTTAGGTTGAGATGAGTCAACAACTCCATCATTGACCACTTGCTTATTCTTGTTCCAATAAAGGTTCTTTTTGTCCTTATTACCATTAGTGTTGTTGTTTTGGCCATTGTTGTTATTAGTTGGTTTAGCCAAAATTCCTTGTTCTTTTAGGACATCCTCTATGCGACATGCCACTTCTACCATGGTATCAAAAGAATAAAATGGGATCTTCCTGACCTCATACCTTAGCTCTGGTATTAAATTGCTTACAATGATGTCTATTCTTTCTTCCTCAAGAATTGTCCTAGGATACTTTGAGCATAACCATCTCCATCTTTGCAAGAAGGTGACAAAAGGTTCTCCTTGATTTTGTTTGAGTTTGCACAAATCAAGCATTGTGACTGACCTAGATAGATTGTAAGCAAAATGTTGGACAAATCTTTGGACAAATTCTTTAAATGTCTTCACTAGAGGAGTAAGGTTTGTGAACCACTCCATAGCTTGACCTTTTAGACTCCTTGGGAATAATCTCATTAAATAGGAGTCTTCATGATGAAAAGGAAAGCTTATTATATAAAATTGTCTAACATGGTCATGAGGATCACCAATGCCATCATATTTGTCATAAGTTGGGAACTCAACCTTCTTAAGAAATTCAATCATCACCACACTTTTGTCTATAGGGTTGGGACATATGGAGTCCAAATTAAATGTGCTCTTAGGAGCCCTCATCCTTTCTATATCTTTTTGCATTTGCATGATCACCTCATTGGTTGAAG
Source organism: Chamaecyparis obtusa (assembly GCA_027943335.1). NCBI lineage: Eukaryota > Viridiplantae > Streptophyta > Pinopsida > Cupressales > Cupressaceae > Chamaecyparis > Chamaecyparis obtusa. The sequence goes on from BSBK01009282.1 coordinate 793,819, forward strand.
GATTCTGTTTCTTAATCTTTTGGTGGACATCAAAATTATATGGGACCTTAGCACCTTTGTTGATGAGACTTTCTAGGAATTGGTCCTTGTTTTGTTCCACATATCTTTCCACATATGCTTGAAAAGATGGTTCTTGTTGCATAGTCATAAAATCTATTTTATCAAAGTTGACATAACTTCCTCCATGTCATGAACCATGATGTGCTCGTTGGGAGGGTTTTTTTGAAAGTCCATGAGGTGACCATCTCCTATGGTGATCATATCTTGAAGTCCTTCTTCCTCGAGGACTTGGGGACCTTGAGGGCGCCTTGACCTTCTTCTAGGACTTGGTGAAGGGGTAGATGGGGGTGAGTTGGTCCCACTATTGGTACCCCTCCTATTAAATTGATTTTGGAGTTGTTGTGCATAGAGCCTATCTTCTTCTTCTTGGGTGACTCTTTTTCTTATGTCCAATAATGCACGTTCCTCTTCCTCTAGTTGTCTAAATTTTTCATTTTTGGTGGCTTGTTCATCTAGATAGGCTTGCTTCTCCTTTTCAATTTTTTTCAATCTCGTATTTTCATATCGAGAGGTATCATTAAGTGGAGAAGATTGTCTTGAAAGCCTTATTGCGTTGGCTATGTTGATGTGGTGGTCGCTAGACTCGTTGTTCTGGTCCTCGTGTTGTGACCCTAAATCTGAGTGAGTTTGCCTATAATGTCTCTCAGCTCGTTGATGAGCATCAAAATACCTTGTGTTGTTGGGGGGTGACCCGGGTGGACTAGCATGAGAAGAACCACCATACACTCTGGTACTTCTATATCGTTGGAAAATATCCTCAAGAGTTTGATTCATGGCTTCTCTTTGTTGTTGAGTGAAAGTGTAACTCATGTCCATATTTGATGAAAGTGGTGCTAAAGAGGTGCTCACTTCACTAGGATTACCTTTTGGATTAAAACAAACCTCATATTCACTTTTAGGAGATTGATCGAAAAGGGGTTCTTTTCCCTTGTGTTGTTGACGAGTCTTAACTGGTGGTAACTAGCTAAAGACAACAGGGGGTCGCTTCCCTTGATTGACTTGGTAACTTGTTGTAACTAACATGAAAGAAAGAGATTCTTAATGATGGATCAATCTCTCAAAGTGTCAATTCCAACCTAGGATAATTGAGATTCTCTATTGTCCAAAGAGAAAATGAAAAGATAGAAAATAAAAGGCGTCACCAACACTATCAAAGAGGTGCTTCAAATCAAAGGGTGAATACCCTTGCACTTTTGAATCAGGAGGTTGGACTTAGCTAAAATTCAAATTAAAATTGAGATATATGAAAAATGATTTGGACAATAGTAGGATCAAAATTCTCCAAGGGTGTAATCAACAATTCTAAAGACAAACTTTTCAGTAGGAATACCTCTCTAAGTTGACAAATTATTTTCAAGGCAACCTTATAAATCAATTGAAATGATCCCTAGAAAGCTAAAATAAAAAATTTGCAGTCAAAATAGGTCTCTAACAACAAGATCAGATATCCTACTCAAAGGTCAGGTCGTACTAAAAGCAACTTAATGACTGAAACTAAAAATACTGCTGAAAACTTTCAGGCGACAGACTCCAGGCAGGCTGGGCGATAAACCTAGGACCGGGCGATACTTCACACAATGTCAGGCGATAAACCTCAAAACTGGCAGGTGACAAACCTAATAACTGTCAGGCGATATAGTCTAGTGCGAACTATCGTACGATATTTCTCTCTTAAGCAGGTGATACTGATGCAGTTTTTGACCAAATGTGTGCAAAATTTCAATGTTTTAAGGTCTGATTCCAAGTTTCTGAATCTGAGGGTGAAAATATCTGATTTCAATCAAAAATTTAACAGTAATTGGACAGGTTTGCAAATAGTAGGTGATCAAACATGTCTTCAAACACTTGAAACAAGGGCAAAAGCAACCTTGCCAAGACAAACACTTGTGATATCAAAAATAAAATTGCACCCTATAGAAGCTACTGATTGTTTGTATGTTGAGAATGTTTACACTGGTTTAGCATATTCGAAAACACTTCAAGCAATATATACCTACAAGACAAGGCTCAATACTTACCAACTTAGCCCACAACTTGATGTCCCCTTGCCTCACACCAAGTGGTTGCCCACAAGAGATATTGGCTTTGTCGTGAAAGTGTCAAACAACACAACCAAAGGGACACATATGGTGAGTATCTTGGGGTGATCCGGGTTAGTCCACTTGGATCAATCCTTGCACTAAGAAGATAAGCGACTAAAATAGGTGGTCTCTAACCTATGGTTCTTAGTAAGGGCTTCCGTTCATAACACCCCTCTTGCTCCTCATAGAGGACTTGGACCTTGCGGCCTCAAGAGTACCTTAAGCATTCTTGCTCAATGCTTTCCCCATGGTCGCAATCCCATGAGCTACTCACATCAAGCGAAGACAAGTGTTATGTCTACCAAGGTTTTTAGTGTCCAAGGTAGCCTTGAGATTATAGTGAGTTGGAATAGCCGGCAAAAGGCTTGTCCCCACTTGGGTCGTTCCTCTTGATTGCTCAAGAGCAAACCCGCTAAAGGATTCTAAATCTAAACAAAGAGTGGATGATTTTTGAGGTTCAAAGTTTTTGGTTCACCTCAAGGGTGAAGAGCATACTCCCCTATCTCAAAAACTTCTCCCAAACACACCAAGCAAATTCAATTACCCCCTTGCTTCCAAAACCTTAAGATGGGTAAAGATTTTCTGGTTCACCTAAAGGTGAAGACCATACTTCTCCTACCATCTCAAAATCTCTTTCACAAGGTATTAAAGTTCCTAAAACAATTAGTAGATGCCACACTTGAAAGGAAATAAATCACAAACACTTGAAAAAATTTTCTTTTTGCTTTTGATTATGCTTTGGGCAGCCCTGCAAAAACCATTAGTAGCCCTTTAGTATGCAATTTATGGCAATCTCCTTCAAGAAAAGCCCCTACAACCATAACTTGTTAGACAATTATGGTTAGGAAAATCCAAAATCTAAATGGAAATGATGCAAAAAAATTGACTAATCTAGGCTAAGAAATATGAGTTAGATTTATCTAAATGCAATAAAGTAAACCAGCAACTAAATATGATCAGATTCGGATGATAAAACTTAAAATACAGGTCTTTGTCAGATCAAGAGATATACTTCAGACTTCACCAGAATTGCGTGACACGGTTTCCTATACTCGAGCGATATACCTCAGTCTAGGCGATACACTGCAGAACATGCGGGCGATACTTCGCGCGATGCCAGGTGACAGACCTTAATACTGGCGGGCGATTCTTCCTTTGCGCAAAGTTTCGCACCTATATTATAAGGTCTATCGTGCGATATACCTGAGAAGTGTCGCACGATACTCTGAGACAGAAAAATAGAGAATGCAAAATATCCGAAAATTAATCCAAAAAATGACGAAAATGCAAGAAACTAAAGAACAAAGTCTATCTACTTTGCCCCACGGTGGACACTAAAAATGTATGGTGTAAAAGTGACCACACTTCTATGAATCATTACATGCAAGGTTGCTCAACAATGAGGCCTCACAAAGCGACTCATAGCTCTCTATGCATGGAGTTGCAAGGGACTTCGATAAATTTGCTCTCAGCTAGAGCTACAAACTAGTGACCTTGTTAGTCAACCACACAATGAGAGATTCAAATCTGAAGACAATGGCAATAATGCCAATATCCCCAAGTTGAATCAAAGTATGCAAATGCAATGCAAACTAATATGAATATGCAAGATTAATCTATCAAAATGAAAGTACAATGCAACTATGAAAAGAAATAGCAATCGATTACAATTCTCCTAATTAAGCTATGTGAGACTAAACTATTGCATAAAAGGAAACTAAGCTAATATGCCATGATTATGCAACTAAACAAAGGAAGTATGCAACTAAATGAGATGCAACAATGAAAAACAAGTCTTCAAAGCTTGATGTAGAATGTCTTCAATAAGCTCCAAATAACCTAGAAAACTTGCAGCATAACATTAGCATAAAAGAGATGGATGCCAAATGAGGAAGATAGCTCTCCTTTTATAAGAAATGAGGTGAAATGGACCATGGAGATTAAGAGGCAAAAGATCTAATCAATGGTGGAGCTTGAAAGAGGAGCAATCCATGTGCACAAGTATCTTCCAATGAGAAAATATGAGTTGACTTTTGTGTCCATATGAGACAAAAAGTGTTTTTTCCTTTTTTATAAAATAAGAATAATGCTTTATTTGTGCAACTTAGGATAAGAGGAAAAGGTGGGGCTTTTTATTTAATAAAAAGAGAGGAAATATTCATTTTAAATAAATAAAAACTTAGGATAAAATGGTTAGCCCATAGGATAAAAATTCAATATATAATCGAAATTAATATTTGATTAAGAAATTGATAATGTTGAAAATATTGATTATTGATAAAACTGATTCATGGTTGATAAATCAAATAAATGGGGCCCAAAGTCTAGGCGACCATTTTTGGGTGCATACACAACACTACTAGCATAAACCACCCGTATGTGGCTCGCGTACTCCCAAGGGTGTCTTACTCAAAAATATACATGCAGTCTTCTTCGACATAAATGAGTAATGTGTGTAGTCCACTTCTTCGCAAGCCCAAGCTATCTAATGGCCTGGATGTTTCCTTCCTGTGTGCCTGGATATTAACCGTGAACCTCCACTCTTCTTGATTTCAAGTAACGATGGGTTTTTAACACCCAACACTGTCTAGGTGTAGCAGTCAAGATTGGCCCATGCACGAGTTGTGACTTCCAAGTCTGACTTCTTCTTGAAACTGAGCTCGTGTTCCTACTGGTGACACCCTATCACATTCTTCCTTCCTTGTCAATGTCTGCACTTACGATGTAGTGCATATGCCATTCCCACTCGGTTATAGTGTGTTACAGGGATTTTCTTGCATGTGGTTATAAACAAAGATATGTTTAAGTCTGATTACAGCTCCAGCATACAGTGATAGTCTGAGCAATGTTTAAAATGTTCACTTTGACTGTGGCATGGAATTGTAAAACACCTGACCTACTCATGCTAAAGTTTGCAATAGTTATTTTCACCTGTGTAAGGTAATGCACATGAAGAACTATCTCTTACCACCTTGTTGGAGATAGAACTGAATCCTTCGAGAGCTGGGAAAGGAATCTTGAAGAGTATCGACTTCTTGATATCTTAATAAGGGATTGCCTCCTACCAATGATACTTCTGAAACAACTGGTTTGATACCATGAAATTTTGCCAAACTAGATTCTTGCAAACAAGCTGCAACTTAGAAGAATCTGTATGATCTAATTCTGTTAATACGCTATCGAAGAAGGCTTCACAAAATCTCTGCGGTTATGTTACTGAAAAGAACCTCACAGATTGGCAGGAAAACCAGCTCTGATACCACTGAAATGACCCTAATCGGCCATTTATTGATTTCGACCAATAAATCTTAAGCAAATTTGAAATAAAAAATAACATGCAAATAACCAACAGATACTCTCGAATAACCAACATATTTATTCATATAACCAGTAATTACAAACTCATGAAATAACTCAGAAAATGGTATGTATTTTACAAAAACAATACAAACCATAGATTATTACATTCCAATCTAAACTATAGGCAAATAATAGTAAGACTAGATGATAAAAACCTGATAAAAGTAATGACGAACTCTGAATGAATCTGCACCAGGATGAATCGGGTTTCCGTCCAATCCACCAAGAAATGCTAAAGGTTTCCGTCCTCAGATTTATGATTTGATAGCTGAAGCTTATCGAATTCTCAAAGAGAAATAATATTCATAAACTGAAGCATGCTGAAATGAGACTCTTAATCTCCTCTTATGGCTGCAACTATGACTCTTTAGTTTCCCCACTGTGACTCTTCATATTCCCAAATTCGTCTCTTTATAATTTCACTTTAAGTCACTTTTTGAATAATTTGACCATTGAGTAATAAAGTGAATTAATTAATAAAGTGAGGAAATCATTCGGCATTAAAACAGAAGCCCAAACAAGCTCGGATGCCATCATGTGATAGCTCGTCGAAAAGCTCTCGACGAGACGCTCCCCCACTACTGAAAAGTTGAGAATTCTGAACCCTGCTGACTTACTAAAAATAGTATCCTAGAAACCTGCTGAACTGCTCTAATTGGCTTGGAACTGAAATCACCTAGGCCAATTATCTTCTGGTGCACTGCTACACCACAGTTAACCCTCCGAGCCAAGCTAAAAAGGCTAACAAACTGACACAAAATAATGTACCCTAAAAAGGGGACATTACACTCTATTGGAGATTTGTCAGCAAGCTAGTGCTGATTATATGTTTGTCATTGATGACAACATATGGTAAGTAGCATGCATGGAAGACTTATGGAGTAATATTTGAGTATATGTAGCATGGACATGTTATCAACATGATATCATGGATGCAAAGTGAAATGACCCTAACCAGCCATTTACTAACTTTCTCAACCAAATCACATGTAGATTCGAAAACCAATAAAACATGCAAGTATCCAATAGATAAATTCGAATAACCAACAGATATAAATTTATTAACTTTCTTAGAAATATGGTTTTGTATTATACATCAGCAATACACAAACCCAACATTACAATATTCAATCCAATCCAAAATACAGCAAAGAACAGTAAGATTGGATAATGAAGAACCTGATATAACAATGGCAAACTCTGAATGAATCTGCACTGGGATGAATCAGGTTTCCGTCCAATCCACCAAGCAATGCTGAAGGTTTCCATCCTCAGATTTCTGATTCAATAGCTGAAGCTTCTCGAATTCTCAAAGAGAAGTAATATTCATAAACTAAAGCATGCCAAAATGAGACTCCAAAACCTCCTCTTATGGCTGCAGCTGTGACTCTTCAATTTCCCCATTGTGACTCTTCGTATGCCCATTTCATCTCTTTATAAACTCACTTTAAGTCATTTTAAATAAATGACCGTTGAGTTATAAAGTAAATTAATAAATGAGGAAATCATCCGGCATTAAAATGGAAGCCCAAACAAGCTTGGATGTCATCGTGTGATAGCTCATCAAAAAGCTCTCGACGAGATGCTCCAAGTCCACTATTGAAAAGATGAGAATTCTGGACCTCTGCTAACTTACTATAAATAGTAAGTGCCTTGGAAACCTACAGAAATTACACCGATTGGCCTAGAATTGAAATCACCTAGCCCGATCATCCCCTGGAACACTACCACGCCACGGTTAGCCCTCCGAGCCAAGATGAAATGGATAAAAACCTGGCACAATATAATGTACCCTAAAAGGGGGACATTACAATCATCCCTTCCCGAAGATTGCTTGCCCTCAAGCAATCGGTATCTATATGTTGCAATCCAATACCTGGATCCCAAACTAATCTCAGGGAAGTTGCTCCACCGACCTGTCGTGTGTAGCTAACATAGACATTAGGCTCTGATCTATGAGGCCACTCTCTCCATAACCAAACAATAGCTAAACCAATGCTCGGCTCCCAACTCACTGCAAGATCAATCGTGCCCATTTGTCATGTGCTGCTGTCATCTGTAAGTAAGGACTCAACCCAACTGAGAACCTCACTCCAACTATGATCTCCCGCACCTCTACCATCATGTGCTGGAGAAAACCAAATCTCTTGTCGATCAACCCCAAAAATGAGAACCAACAGTGAATATGCCCCTCCTGGATCTCACAAGCAAAACTGCCATTCATCTCCCCAACTGACTAAAAAAATTTGGTGCTCACTGTCCATATTGAGTGACATATCAGAAGTATCCATCTACCATAAAGTTGCCCCTCTAATCTGTAACTTGAACCAGTAACTGTGTTGAAGAGGCAAACTGCCAAAACCGTCGGAGATGACTTCCACCTACGATGCACTGACTATCTCTGCTGGAAACCCCAAATCAGCATAAGCACTCCATGACTGTCTCTCAATGCTCGGAGTCATATAAAGTATACCATTGTGTGAAAAAATCACACCAGCCCACATAACTGGCATACCAAACTCGATGACCCCATATTGGATAAGTCCTACCTGATCAACATCATCATCGAGTGGTAGTGTAAGAAAAGACATATCGCTCATCATGCCACCAGACATAACTACCACTCCTGGACTGCAGGTACACAAACCACACTGCTCATCAACTGAGCTCATCCCACTACTCTGACTTGATGGCCAAGGCTCATCTCTGATAATTGCCTCAGGGTCCCACACCCTGCAACCAATCTTGTCCTCATCCTGGGAATAGGAAGTATCTCCCTCATCTAACTCAAAGAGGGGATTATCAATAGTCAACTCCGCACCCATATCAAACAAGGAGTTATCCATCTTCTGAAAGTGGTCTAACTCTTTACGAAACTCCTGATGACCCAAAGATCTTCTTAGACAACTATCTAAGTCATAGGTCTGTTGTATGCTGTCAAGCTCTTGAACCACCTCCTGATAGAATTCAAACCTATCCCTGTCATCTTGCTCCCTGTACTAGCTAGAGACCACAATCTGATTCCTCGCCTCTTGTAGAGCAATATGAGTATGCTCCAAAGTGCCCTAAGTAGCACTAAGCTCCCTATTAAGCTTATTGATCTCAACCTCCTTATTCCTCAACTACTCAGCATAATTCTTGGCAGCCTGTAACAGGTGGTCATAGTCTGTAAGTAGTCTCAAATACTCCGACTTCCAATCCTCAAAAGCTGTCCTGACTCCCTGTAAACCTACAGTATAGGATCCAATCCCTCTGTTGCCTTGCCCTTGATCTCTCTGAGTTGTCCTCTATAGATCATCAATGATCTGGTGAGCGCTATCATGGTGCACTAGTGCTGCAATAATGGCATCATCGCTAACTTTCAGCTGACTCTTTAAGACATACTTCTCATCAATATTATCTCGATATGCACTGCCAAATGGGTCATCCATATCCGTGTGATGCAAAAGTGAAGTGCTTCTAAAGAAGTCACATGACTCCTCATTATCGGAATCACTGAAAGTCTCCCACTGGTCATCACAACCCATAATCCTGGAGTTATCAAACTTCACCACCAAATCACCAAAGTAGAGTGTTGAACACTCACCACCGTGTCCCAAAAGTGGGGGAGACTCAACTGTAACATCTCTATCACTAGGCTGCAATTTATCTCTCCCTTGATCAATCGTGCATACATGCCCCTGTGACCAACTCTCCTGGCATAAGAAACAAAACTGCCCTGCCATCACTGAGTCATGGCCTATCACCGGAGATTCTGCAACCTGTAAGCCTAATGATGCTCGTTCATTTTCAGATAATGAACTCATGAAACTTTCAGCCTGAAGCTTAATTAATTTAGCTGAGAGTTCATATGTCATGGATGCTTTCCTTCTTCCTCCTCTCCATAATGCCAACAATTCAGACCACAATTGTTCACATATGTTGCAGTCCTCATCTAAGATCGAGGATAAGATAGTCATAATGCATGTCTTCATCTCATCTGAATGACACTCCCTGTAATTGTTTAGGAGACACTGAAATAATTGCTAAACCATTTCACCATAACCAAGATTCAACATGTGACTAAAAACTCTAGTGCTGTTCATTAACTCCAAGATTTTTACCTGTGTACCAAAGGTGGAGTCTTTGTCATATTTTAGTCTGTCTAAGCTACCTACAATCAGCTCTAACACCCGTCTCCAAATGTGCTCGATGTAAGGAATAATAGGTGATGTAATTCGAGCAATCTCACTGAGACCTAAGGCAACTGCAAGCCTAACATCTCGAAGTGGATGACTCATAAACCTGCGTTGCACTAAGGCAACCATCATGGGATGCATGACCCAATTAAATAGCCTATAATCAGCCTGATCAATCCTGGATAAAAATGAATTTATTTCATTGAGCTTGGCCAGCATGCGGCTTGCAATTTTTTGTTCCTCTAGTTTCCATCCAAGGCAACACAATTCATTCCCGATTTCCATTTCTTTCTGGATATCTCTGAGTTGCACACCATAGAACATGCCATTGAACTCTTGCGAGAATACTGGGCTTTCTAATGACTCCATGATTAAGTTTTTTTCTAAGCTATGTCAATACTGAATCATTGTTGTAACTCTAATTCGCTGTCTTTATAAAATAAATTTGATTACCTCTCGTGCAAATTCAGGAATTCAATTGTAATGGCCTATCTTAGTTTCAACTGCAATTTTACCGGTTTACTGTGATTGAAGGGATTCTGAAATAACCTGTAGGTGCTGCTTGATGTCTATCTACTAGATATTAGTAGATTATGTACTCAGGCATAGGCATCATGTATGCAACAAACACCGATCACTAAAATAAGTGCGACCAGGCTGCAACGGTTCTTGATGAACTTACCATTGATCCAGCATTTATTTTTCGCAAGAAATGTAGCCTTCCTTACTGAGAACTAGAACTGAGAGTTGTTATCATAAGATCACTGATTCAAATTCTCTACTAACTCTGATTGGAAGTTCTCATATCAATATGTGGAGTGTATTTTACTGTAGAATATTTTGAATATGCGAGGAAACACTCTTAAGTACAGAATAGCTCTAACAAAATTGATACTCAATAACAGTGAGTTAACTTAGTCAAACAATAAGTCTGGTGCTCGACACAAACTGCAGACTGTGCCTTCAGTTGAACTGTAGACCGACGGACATTCACAAGGAGTTGTATCCTATTCCAGTTCCACCCGAGCGCACTTTGTAGCACTGTGTGCTAAGTCAATTGCCGAGCATCAAAGCTGAGCGCAGGGCCAGGCCCACTCGAGACCACTGGTTATCTACCATGCCAGGATACTTCCTATTGTTTCCCGAGCATGTCCCAGTTTCTTAACACCCTGTGCGTGGTGACTCCTAACTCCCATCAGTTGCTTTAGTAGCTCTTAGTATCCCGACAGGCTGCTGTAGTAACTTCCCTACATTTAGTGACTTCCTGCAAGAGCGGTGTTATCTCATACCCTATTATGGCTTCTCTCCAGCTCATTTCCAGTTCTACCCGTAATGATTGGAATCCTACGCATTAAATGCCAGACCTCTGCGTAGGTGTCTTGCACCGCTATTATGCGCATCTGCTAATTACAACCCAGTCTCCGAGTAATCCTTTCACCTAGCATCAGTTTATAGAGGTTTCTTTGCTACTGCCGATGCTATGAAAGTTCTAAGGATTCACGACAAACACTCTTTAAAAAAATTATCAGAAATTCAATTTCCTCTGCTATATCCGCAACCAATGTTTGGTGTCAACTACACACATCGATCACTGTTGTGTGTTTACTCACTTGAAGCTGCTAACGTAGCTACTCCTGCTCCCATCAACTATGTATTGTTGTTGATACATGCCCAGTCTAGCATGATGCGTACTCAATACCCGTGTGCATTCATGTGCGGCACTTCCAATACCCAGCACTACGTGTGTTCCCTGTTGATCCCATGATATCAACTAAATGCGTCTAAAGCCACGATACAACACTCGACACTTAGTCTGAGGTTTAGCGATTGACGTGAAACTCGAGAGCTATTATGCGGGGTGAAAATCCTTGAATAAAATGATCGTTGTAAGTCTTTACAGTCCCACAAAAAATGTAAATGTTCAGCTAGCGGTTTGGGAAGTTTAAACACGCTGGGAATACATATTGACCCTACCTTAATCAAGAAGACATACTAAACACCTTGAACGTGGGGATTCCAATGTTTATTGACTCCTGAATTCCTTACGGTGTGCCATAAAAGAGAGGCACAACCGGCTTGAGAGATACGCTTGAGAGAAGAGTCTCCCCTTGTCTACCCGATGAGATTCATGTGGTGCACACCACTGCACTACCTCCTGCCGTTAGATGGAGCTTCACGAGACTGAGGCTATTACGGTGATCCTATCACACGTGATTACTACAACTCTCGGTTATGCAATCCATATGCGAATGCACAGTTCATCTAATTTGTACCCCTTAGAATGCAACGTCTACCCAGCCAGATTGAAAACAGTCTGCTACTCATTATAATATAAGTGCCCAGGTCTGGATGTTGCTCCCGATAGTGTTTCCAGAATTGAAATATGGGGACTTTTTAACACTCGGCTCACCCAAAACAAAACTTCCAACTATCATTCCCATATAACTTCAAAAAGTTATATTCCCTCGATACGCTGGTCTTAGATAAAGTTCTAATGAAATTTAATGTTGCATAAAATTATTTTGCGATTCCAGATTTCCTGAGTCTGCCTGAACCTTACTCAAATTGACTTCTCCCATAAATGGGGTGCTATAGTTGATAAATAAACCAGTGTGATTTGATTCTAATAAAAAAATATCTTCTGCAATTTACGCTGCTATAGAAAGCTTTATCTTTATCAAATATTGAGTTCTAAAAATCTATTACTGACAAGAACCTCACAGGTTAGTAGGAAGGCCAACTTTGATACCACTGAAATGACCCTAACCGACCATTTACTAACTTTCTCAACCAAATCACATGCAGATTCAAAAACCAATAAAACATGCAAGTATCCAATAGATAAATTTGAATAACCAACAGATATAACTTTATTAACTTTCTCAAAAATACGGTTTTGTATTATACATCAGCAATACATAAACCCAACATTACAATATTCAATCCAATCTGAAATATAGCAAAGAACAGTAAGACTGGATAATGAAGAACCTGATATAACAATGGTGAACTCTAGATGAATTTGCACTGGGATGAATCGGGTTTCCGTCCAATCCACCAAGAAATGCTGAAGGTTTTCATCCTCAGATTTCCGATTCGATAGCTGAAGCTTCTCGAATTCTCAAAGAGAAGTAATATTCATAAACTGAAGTATGCCAAAATGAGACTCCAAAACCTCCTCTTATGGCTGTAGTTGTGACTCTTCAATTTCCCCACTGTGACTCTTCGTATGCCCATTTCGTCTCTTTATAAACTCACTTTAAGTCATTTTAAATAAATGACCGTTGAGTTATAAAGTAAAATAATAAATGAGGAAATCATTCGGCATTAAAATGGAAGCCCAAACAAGCTCGGATGTCATTGTGTGATAGCTCACCGAAAAGCTCTTGACGAGACACTCCAAGTCCACTATTGAAAAGACAAGAATTTTGAACCTCTGCTGACTTACTATAAATATTAAGTGCCCTGGAAACTTGCAGACTACACCGATTGGCCTGGAATTGAAACCACCTAGGCCGATCATCCCCTGGAACACTGCCACGCCACGGTTAGCCCTTCGAGCCAAGATGAAAAGGCTAACAAGATGACACAATATAATGTACCCTAAAAAGGGGACATTACACAAAGGTTAATTGTTAGTACAGACAATTATATAGCAGCTTGTGTTAGCAGTGTTCCTAACAGAGTTGTAGGTTGTGTTTTGTGAGTGATTGTCCATATAGTTATCATGGAGCCTTATGCATTTGGATATGTGATGGAGACATATTAGTGTTGTTACATTCATGGACGCAAACTCTGATGTGCAGTAGAAGTGAAGTTATGTAGTCGCTATTCACCAGTTGCAATTTCTTATGTTTATCCAAAAGAGTCGACATAGATTATATTAGTACATGAGTTGCGCCTATCATTTCGGTATACGTGCTTGGATTAGTGATTGGAGAAGAGTTAAGAATGTTTGGTTAAGAGCGCATGATGTAATTCAGTTTGAGGAGAAAATATCAATTAATTTGGTAGAGCCGATAGTGTGTAGCATGCGTCTACACTTATCGATTTGGACAGGTCCCAGTTTGTATTGCGTGCTTAGTAGAGCCGAAGGAGATGTTATTGGAGAGTGTTATTGTTTCTCTAATATGATTTCAAGGTGGTTCTAATAGGCCAACTTGGTTATATCATTTAGAGGAAAGATACTTATAGCCGATCATTTGTGATCGCTAGGAGTATGGCATGGAGATGAAATATTAGAGCAGAGAAGAAAGTGTGAAGTATTGTGCCATCAAGAAGATGTCTATGTGACAGAGAAGATAGAGTGTGCTATTTATTGGAACTGATCAAGAGAATAGGTCTACCTCGCAGTTCACCAAGATCTAGATATAGTGTGTATCTATTATTCAAAAGGTTGTAGCCTTCACCCCTTTGAGGAGTGAGCTCTTGGATAGTGCGTCCTCACCCCTAACAAGGTCAATCATAAAAGACTCCTAATAGAGTCCAACCTTTGACCAGGTCGCTGTACTAAAAGCATTATAAAGATCAACTCTTAACAGGGTTGTAAGATCTTCTAACAAGGATCATTATACACTAGTTCAATTTATTAGTGGGTGTTAATTCCCACCGGGGTTTTTACCTATTTGGGTTTCCCTGTAACCAAAATATTAGTGTTGTGTTCAAGTGTTCTTTCATTGTGTTTATGCTTAAAGTTTAAGTATACTTAATTGGATAAAGAATTAAAACTTGTAGATAACTAATTCACCCCCCCCCCTCTCAGTTATCTCTTGGGACTATTCCTAACAATTGGTAGCAGAGCCAAGTGCCTCAGAGAGAAAGTTTAACAACTTGAGGTTGATCAGATGACATTCTTTAGAAAAGATGGTCCTAATTTTGATGGAGAGAACTATCTTGATTGGAAGAACAAAATGGTGACACATTTGCAGTGCATTGCTTTTGAAGTGGCTATCAAAGAAGTTAAGATCCCCTCTCTAGCAGATCTTGCAAAGGAAGATGCTACTGGCAAGCAAAAGGATTTGTTCCATCAGAATGCAATAGCCAAAGAAGCCCTTATCAACACCTTATCTGATAGTGAGTTTTTAGAGATAAAGAAAGTAGACACAACTTACAAGATATGGAAGCACCTAGAAGACATGTTTGAAGGAGATACACAAGCAAAGAATGCGCACAGAAAACATGGAAGAAAAGATACAATGCATTAGAGATGCTACCTGAAGAAGACATCAGAGCTTACAACTAAAGGATTAATGAAGCAATTGCTGGAATCAAGAACAATGGTGGAGAGATCTCGGAGGAAGACATTATGGATAAGTTGATGACTACTCTTACAATAGAGTATGAAAACAAGATCAACATCCTTGATGAGCCCATGCAGCTTACAACAAATTTCAAAAGAGAGACCTTGATCAACAAAGTTTCAGCTTTTGAGATTTCAAGATTGAAGACAGAGCCTAAAAGTGAGACAGTCTTCAAAGCATTAGTCCATGGTAAGAAATCTTTAAACAATTCTAGTAATTTTGATGATGAAGATGAAGATAAAGAGATAGATGATATTATTGTTATGATTGTTAAGAAAGAAAGTAAAGGAAAAGGAAAGTATGAAGGTCAGTTACCATTAAAATGTTTCTCATGTAATAAGATTGATCACTTTGCATTTAAGTGTCCTACAAGAGTTAAGAAAGTTCAAAACTAACTACAAGTCTAAGTATACACAAGAATGTTACTATGTTGGTGATGGAGTTTCTGATGATGATTCAGTTGAAGATGAAATTTGATTCATTGCTATTATGGAGAAGATGTTTGATGAGATGGATCGTGAAGATGAGAAAAAGGAACAAGAGATAGCATTGATTTCACAAGCATACATAAGGATAGATTGGATTATAGATAGCGGTTGTTCACATCACATGACAGGTGATAAAGAAAAAATTGTTCATCTGGAAAAATACAAAGGTGGCATGGTTAGATTTAGAGATAACACTCCTAAACCTATCATTGGTAGAGGAGCAATCAAATTGGATGGAAAGAACAACACTGATGATGTTCTTTATGTAGATGGTTTGCAACATAACCTTCTTAGTGTTGGGAAGTTGCTTGACAAAGGTTATCAGTTGGAGTTCAAAGACAACAAGTGCATCACTAACAACAAGGATGGTGTAATAATTGCATCAGGTTCAAAGACTAAAGGTAATGTTTTTCAGCTTAATTCAGAAGCAAGTTGTTTTGTTGCTAAAGTAGATGACGTTTGGTTATGGCATAAAAGGCTGTGACATATCAATTTTGATAACATAGTAAAGATAAGCAATGTAAAGGCAATAAGAGATCTACCTAGCATAGCAAAGCCAGTTGATACTATTTGCAGGGAATGTGTGATGAGAAAGCATGTGAGGAATTCATTTAGAAACAAGAATAATTTAGCAGAGAACAAGTTGGATCTGATTCATACAGACCTATGTGGACCAACTCAAACAAGATCATACTATGGTGAAAAGTATTTCATTTTGTTTGTTAATGATTATTCTAGAATGATGTGGGTTGCGTTCTTGAAAGATATGTCAGAAGCATTTAAGAAATTCAAAATATTCAAAACTAAAGTTGAGAATGAATCTAGACTAAAGATAAAGTGTCTAAGATCAGATAGAGGAGGAGAATTCACCTCTGATAGATTCTATGAGTACTGTGAAGAACATGACATAAAGAGACAGTTGAGTGCACCTAGAACCCCTTAGCAAAATGGGATTACAGAGAGAAGGAATAGGATCCTTGATATAGCGCACACCATCATGATTGAAGGAAAAGTTGCACACACCTATTGGAGATATGCGGTCAATACATCAGTCTATACTATCAATAGAATACAATTGAGACTTGTTGCAGACAAGACACCTTATGAGCTATAGTTTGGTAATGTTCCCATAGTGAAATAATTCAGAATCTTTGGAAGCAAGTGCTACATCAAGAGGGATAAAGCAATAGGCAAGTTTGATGCAATAAGAGATGAAGGTATTTTCCTTGGTTACTCTACTAAAAGCAAAGCCTATAGATGTTTTAATTTGAGATTGAAGAAGATCATTGAAAGTGCTCATGTTAAGATTGATGAAAAGTTTATGGTTCAAGAAAGATATCATGATTATGCACCTATGATTGAAGAAGAACCCAGTCCTTCCACTAGTGAGACAGTTGTTGAAGAGATGTTTGATAGTATTGATGTTTTATTCAATGACCCTGAAACAAGTGAAGAAGAAACTCAGAAGGTAGATGAGACAATATCACCTAAAGTTCCAAAGTTTACATCTAGATATCACTCTAAGGATGACATCATTGGAGATCAGAGCGACAAAGTCACAACAAGATCAAAAACAAAGATTTCAACAGGAAATGAAGCGATATGTTTACTATCTCATATTAAAATTTTAAGTGTTGAAGATGCATGTAATGATTCAGATTGACATGATGCTATGAAAGAAGAACTAGATCAGATTATTAAGAATGATACTTGGGAACTGGTCCCAAGACCTAGTGATAAGAATGTGATTGGAACCAAGTGGATATTCAGAAACAAAATGAATGAAGATGGTATAGTAGTAAGAAATAAAGCAAGGTTAGTATGTAAAGGATATGCACAAAGAGAAGGTATTGATTATTCAGACACATTTTCACCTTTGAGTAGATTAGAAGCCATTAAGTTGTTTCTAGCTTATGCGACATTCAAAAAATTCAAAGTTTATCAGATGGATGTTAACTCAACATTCTTGAATGGAGAGTTAAAGGAAGAAGTATACATTAAGAAACTAGAAGGATTCACCTTATCAGATAGGCCTAATATGGTATGCAGATTGAAGAAAGCCCTCTATGGACTTAAGCAAACCCCTAGAGCTTGGTATGAGAGACTTGATGGATATCTAACCAAAATTGGATTCAAGAAAGGAGCAGCAGATTGTAATCTATTTATAAGAGAGACATCTAAAGGTTTACTACTTGTAGCTATATTTGTTGATGACATTATCTTTGGGGGTAATGACAAACTTAGTGCAGAATTTGCTAAGGAGATGCAGAGTGAGTTTGAGATGAGCATGATTGGACCTATCAAATACTTTTTGGGATTAAATGTGCAGTACACAGAGAAAGGTATTTTCATTAATCAGTCTAAGTATGTGAAAGAGATATTGAAGAAGTTCAAGATGGATGATTGCAAGCCAGTGGGTACACTTATGATAACAAGATGCAAGCTTACAAAAGAAGATGATTCTCCAGTAGTAGATATAACATTGTACAAGTCTATGATTGGTAAACTCATATATCTTACTCAATCTAGACCTGATATTTCTAATGCAGTTGGCATAGTTGGAAGATTTGCAACAGAGCCTAAACAAAGTCACCTCATGGCAGTAAAGAGAATATTCAGATATTGGAAGGGCACTATAGATTATGGTCTATGGTATCCTAATTTAGATAATGTTGAGCTTCATGTATATACAGATGCAAATTGGGTAGGATGCGTGGATGATAGAAAGAGTACATTAGGAGGAGCAATATTTCTTGGTGATAGACTAGTCACTTGGACAAACAAGAAATAGAATTGTATTTCTTAGTCAACATCAGAAGAAAAGTATGTTGCAACAGCTTTGAATTGTTCTATAATTGTTTGGATCAATCAGATGATAAAAGATTTTGGAATTTAGATTGATTACCCTATTGTTATTCATTGTGATAACACTAGCACTATCAACATGTCAAAAAACTCTGTGATGCATGCAAAGACAAAACACATAGAGATTAAGTATCACTTCCTAAGAGAGAAAGTGGCATAGAAAGAAGTCAAATTGGATTACATGAGTACAAAGGAACAACTAGTAGATATATTCACAAAGCCTTTACCGAAGGATACTTTTGAGTATCTCAGGGAGAAGCTGGGAGTAATTCCCTTCCCTAATTCTGATTAGAGAAAGTGGAAAGAGCTTCAGTCCTCAATGACTGATGGATGATTGACTACTCTACTTCAGGAGTAGTATCGGTGCTTAAATGTTTGGCACCCTTTTCCATTGATGTCAAAGGGGGAGTAGTATATAGTCATGAAAAATAATATTAAAGAGGAAGTACATATAGAATATCAGATGGAGGATTCATCCTTGGGCGATTTTTGATGAGGAAATGAATAATGTTATAAACAAATTGTTCATTTGGATTGGTGGCATTTTTCATTCCATATGTTGCCATGAAAGCCAAAGGGGGAGATTGTTGGAGATTTGCCAGCAAGCCAGTGTTGACTATATGTTTGTCATTGATGACAACATATGGTAAGTAGCATGCATGGAAGACTTATGTAGTAAGCTTTGAGTATATGTAGCATGGACATTTTATCAGCATGATATCATGGATGCAGAGGTTAATTGTTAATACAGACAGTTATGTAGCAGCTTGTGTTAGCAGTGTTCCTAATAAAGTTACATGCAGTGTTTTGTGATTGATTGTCTGTACAGTTATCATGGAGCCTTGCGCATTTGGATATGTGATGGAGACATATTAGTGCTGTTACATTCATGGACACAGAGTCTGATGTGCAGTAGAAGTGAAGTTATGTAGTCATTATTCACCAGTTGCAGTTTCCTAAGTTTATCTAGAAGAGCTGACATAGATTATATTGGTACAGGAGTTGCACCTCTCATTTTGGTATGCGTGCTTGGATTAGTGATTGGAGAAGAGTTAAGAATATTTGAAAAAGAGCACATGATGTAATTCAGCTTGAGGAGAAAGTATCAGTTAATTTGGTAGAGCCGATAGTGTGTAGCATGCGTCTACACTTATCGATTTGGACAGGTTCCAGTTTGTGTTGCATGCTTAGTAGAGCCAACCAAGATGTTATTGGAGAGTGTTATTATTTCTCTAATATGATTTCAAGGTGGTTCTAACAGGCCGATTTGATTATATCTGTTAGAGTAAAGTATTAATTATATTAATTAACTTTACTCCCTTCTTAAGATGTCAACCTTTTTTTGCTTTAGTTGTTTATATTTAAACACACGTGCACTAGTTGTTTTAAACTCATGTACTAGTTGTTTTAAATATAAACTTGCATGCATTAGTCTTGTAATAATTTAACTAATTATTACATGCACTAGGGTTTTCCTTTCAAGGCTTTTGATCTCCTTTATAAGGATGATCCATTGTATATTTTATTCATTCATTATTTGAGGATATTTTCTTCTTCATATTTTTGAGTCAAACCCTTGCCCTCTTCTTGTCTCTACTTCCTTGTAATAGGTTTTTGTATGTAGGTGATCTTTGGGTTTTATGGATTTGTATTTCTCAAATCTTACAATATCATTTAGAGGAAAGATACTTATAGCCGGTCATTTGTGATCGCTAGGAGTATGGCATGGAGATGAAAGATTAGAGCAAAGTAGAGAGTGCGAAGTATTGTGCCATCAAGAAGATGTCTATGTGACAGAGAAGATAGAGTGTGCTATTCATTGGAATTGATCAAGATAGCAGGTCTACCTCGCAATTCACCAAGATCTAGATATAGTGTGTATCTATTATTCAGAAGGTTGCAGCCTTCACCCCTTGAGCAGTGAGCTCTCAGAAAGTGCATCCTCACCCCTAATAGGGTCAATCATAAAAGACTCCTAATAGGGTTCAACCTTTGACCAGGTCACTGTACTAAAAGCATTGTAAAGATCAACTCCTAACAGGGTTGTAAGATCTTCTAACAAGGATCATTATACACTAGTTCAGTTTATTAGTGGGTGTTAATTCCCACCGGGGTTTTTACCTATTTGGGTTTCCCCGTAACCAAAATATTGGTGTTGTGTTCAAGTGTTCTTTCATTGTGTTTATGCTTAAAGTTTAAGTATACTTAACTGGATAAAGAATTGAAACTCCCCCCCCCCCCTCCCCCTCTCAATTATATCTTGGGACTATTTCTTCATGAGAACTATTGCTCAAGGGGCCTTTAGGGAACAGTTAGTAGTTATGGTTCTAGAAAGACAATGTGCTTAGAGACTGGTAATAGGTTGTAAATGTTGTGCTAGTTCTATTCAAAATCAAGAGTCCTTTCTATCAGGTGCAACAAGCGAGTCATTGAAAAAGGATGATGATTTTGTTGCAGTGCTTGATCTTCTAGAAGCTTTGCATGCTTCTAGGGACTCGAGAGTTAGAGAATTTGTAAGAACATTATAAGCTATAATGTTCAAAGTTTATGGAGATGAAGGTTATTGTGAGTAGGGCATGATTTCGTGATGGAGGGAGCAGCTAGAGGATTTGCTTCATTTGATTTTAGAGGATCTTGGTCATATTGCTTCATAGGGAGTAGACCATGTTGAGATGGCTTCTTTGGTGATCAGGAAACTATAGAAGTTAGAGCACTATGATTCATGGGATGGATTTTCATGTATATAGGCTAGAAGGTCTTTATGTAGACACTTAGGTCATGATATTCCTGGATAGATGGATACTTGCTAAAAATGATGTAGATTCCAACCTTGTATTTAATGACATGTCAAAGCATGTGGAGATCATATATCACTATATTAGAGATATAGTGCAAAGGGATGCTATTCAGTTGAGGTACATTAGCATTGATGATTAGGTAGTCGATATTCTCACCAAGCCTCTTGCTAGAGTTAAGTTTGTGCATATTTGAGAGAAGCTTGGATTTTTGAAGAATGAAGCCCTTGCTGAGAGGGAGTCTCAACATTAGTGATCTTTTGAAATGTACTTCAATGAATTATTCTAAGGGAGAAGTTTGAGGTGCAATCCATTGTTAATGAATTCTTCTCCGAGGGAGAAGTTTGAGGTGTAATCTCTTGTATGCATTTTTCTCTAAGATGAAGAAATTTGAGGTATCAATCCTTGTATGCATTTTTTTTTGAGATAAAAATTTGAGGTATTAGCCCTTGTAATGCATTTTTCTTTGAAAGGGAGAAATTTGAGGTGAAAGCTCTTGTTCCACCCTCTAAGAGTAGATATGGTGGATGTCATATGAGAGAATCCATGACTTAGCACTTGTGTTTATTCACCCTCTGGGAGTAGCCATGGTGAATGTTATGATGAGATGACAAAATTACGTTGAGTGATTCTGTGATGGCCACTTGTGCTCATTTGAATTTCCATTCATGGGAGAAGCCATGATGGACCCACCCTCTAGAAGTAGCCATGGTGGAGGTCATGTGAGAGACTCCATGAATTGACACTTGTGTTGATTCACCCTCTGGGAGTAGCCATGGTGAATGGCATGATGTGATAATGACATCATGTTGAGTGATTCTGTGATGAGCACTTGGTGTTCATTTGCATTTCCATTCATGGGTGTAGCCATGATAGAATCACTCTCTGTGAAATGACCCACCCTTATTCTACAAATTTTCAAATATCCATCACTTGGTTATCTGTTAAACAAATTGCTGAAAAAGGATCTCACTAAGTTTTTATTGTTTTTTTTAAATTTAATATGCAAAGTTTTGTTGTTTGTTCAATGTTTCAATGCAAATGTTTGTAGTTATGATTAAGAGACAGAATTGATATTACAATGAAACTACAATACAAATAGAATACCAATTTCATTTATTATTTCAAATAATCTCCATCATCATCTCAACAAATTATAACTATTTTATCAGAGATAGACCGACCTATATATAAATGGATTCCAGGAGTTTTGTTGTGCAACTTTAACTCCCAACAACTATGTAATGATCCAACAACATGAGGTTATATGCTTCAATTTCCCCTTCATTATGATGTCATGACAACTCCCAGACAAAGCCATCTATGGTTCTAACATAATAGGTGGACTGCAAATCAATTGTAGCTAGCTTCGTTCCTATTACTCTTGTCCAATCGCGTGCCTCCGACCCTCCTTATGCAACACAAGAATGCATCTCTAGATGTAGCGTCAATCAAGTATGATGAATGCCACTCACAGGGATGAAAACTTAGTTCTAGTTCTATCACATCAATAGCTTGTGAGGACAATTGCATACCCAGCCTAATGTGCATCTGATGCAATACCCATGATACTCAAAACTAGTGCCAATGATGTTAAACTTCAATTCCTTCAATCGGTTCCCAATGCTAGCAAACACAAATTTTCTAGCTTTTACCAAACACAAGAAAGTCTCAAGACCATGCTCTTTCTTGTATGAGCTAAATATAGGCCTCTGATTTATATACACACTTCAACATAGTCATTTTTCACCAGTTGCAGCCAAGAATGAATATTAGATCATTCATCCTACCAAGCTGGATGATTCGACCTATTGTCTTCTATCTAGGTAGGGTTCAAAATTGCTCTCAGAATCGAGAGTCCTACAACCATAGACTAATACTAAAAATGAAGGATTTGATTGAAATCACAATGCAGATTATTCTAGAATGAGTGTGCAATTAATCTATAAATGATGAAATTACTAAGAACAATGAAAGCAAACTAGACTATGAAATGAAGTGCATCATTAAGCTAAACATGATATACTAATCTAGAAATGAAGATTATGCTAAGAAATAAAAGCTTCAATGCAAAAGAAGTTCTAGTGACAATGCGACAACACTTTGTTGCTAAAAAAGTTGGGTCCTTTGAATGAGAAATGAGGGTTCTTTTATAGAATCCTAGGTTCAATCGACGGTTGAGATTGAATCAGACGAATGATGGAGATTGAATGAGAGATCAAGTCAGAATGGAAAGTTTCCTGCAGAGAGGCAGTCAACTTTTTGTTTTTGTTTGTGTGGAGCTTTAACTGTTTTATTTCCTTTTTTTTTAATTTTTAATTAACTCAAAGTTTCCTTTTCTAAACTTCAGAGAAGATTTGGAGAGAATATTTAATTCAAATAAATACAATATTGCCTCATAAGTGGATTTTCTAAATTATTTAAATAATTAAATTCATTTATTGAGATGAGTATATTTATTTAAAACTAAATATTTATTTAATTCATTTTTCATGTGTTTTAGCTAAAGAGGGTGAATTTAATTTAATTAAAGTGCTACGACTTTTATAATTAAATTAATCAATCATAGGGTTTATTTAGCCGATTATAGTTGATATTTAGGAATAAATATGATATATGATTAATGCAAATTTAAGGTTTTCTGCATTTGACACTAAGTCAAGTAGAGTCAATCAAAAGATAGAATTTCCTAGTACAATAGGACTTTGATGATTTATAAATCTGATAGAATGAGACTAAAATGCAACAAAATTGGTTAAGATTGCAAGATGCCAATTTTGGGGTATTACATTTTGCCCCTCTTTGAATTGATGTGCAAGCGACACATTGATTCAAAGAATAATCTGAATGTGACAATTGATGAGATTTTTAGGATTATCTCCAGAACGAAGCTTAACCCTCAGAAGTCGAGGTTAGATTGCCAAGACACTGATCAAATCAAGTTATAGAATCATCTCCAGAATGAAGCTTGATTCTCTAAAGTCTAAGTTAGATTGCGAAGACCTCGGTCAAATTACCACTTTCGTAAGACTGTCCCCAGAATGAGGCTCAATCTTTAGGAGTCAAGGTTAGATTGCCCTAATACATGACAACTAAATGATAACTAATGTAGATTTTTAGGACTATCTCCATAACAAAGCTTAGTCCTTCGAGACCTGGGTTAGATTGTCCAAATATCGGTAAAAGAGTTTTCGAGAGCCATCTCCAGAATGAAGCTTGACTTTCTGGAATTAGGGTTAGATTGCCCCAATATCTAATAGGGATTTATCTCCAAAATGAAGCTTGATTCTCAAGGATCTGAGTTAGATTGCTCAAATACCTAAAGATATCTTGAGAAACATCTTCAGAATGAAGCTTGATTCTCAGGGATCTAAGTTAGATTTCTCAAATACCTAACCGTAAGATGAAAAGAAGCAAGGCACAAAGATACCCCTAGTGATTCAAGATAGTGGAACATCCAATTTTGACCATGAGGTATGAAAAAATGAACATGCCCCAAGTGATGAGATGCCCCGAGTGATGAGGACTTTTGATTCAAATCAAATTAATTTGAGAATTGATTCGAGATTCAATCATGCAATCATCCTACCCCTTGGGAGAGAAATAAAAAGATGACACGTCATGAAAGATAATTGACAACAAAAGATTGCAGATAGAGATAAAATCAGAGATCTAGAACTCAGAACAGATCACAGAAGAATCGAGAAGATGCAGAAGCGATTTGGAGTGATTTGGAGGTATGGTTGACCAAGTTTGACCAAGGTTGACCATAATTAATTAGAGTTGAATTTTGATGAAAAATATGAAGAAGTCAAGAAAATGATGATGAGATGTGATTCTATCAAGAATACGACATCAGAAGGTTGATTACACAAGCATCCGATCATGTCGGTCTTAGAAATTTTAAAACATGATTTTGAGCCATGTAGGAGTGTCAAATTTTGATTTCGATCCTGAAAATAGATTCAGAGCAGTCGATTTAGCAAAGGGTGAAGTTTTTATGCAAAACAGAGCACTTTCTAAAATTAGGTCAAAACCTATATAAGGCCCAAAAGGGTCATTTTCAATTCATTTGCAACCTTTGACTTTTAGCGATTTAGAGAGCTCAAAGTGAAATGGAGAGTGTGCCAATGAGATTGCACAAATTTGACTGCTCCCGACGTCACAGTCGGCTGACGAAGTATGGCCCACCTGTGAGTAGTCGATAACCTACCTTGTATTTCAATTTTTTTTAATGTATTTTGGTAGATTTAGGTAGTTTTAGGGCAGTTTAGGAACTTTCTCACCAAACTTCGTGTGAGGAAATGGTTTCCTCACGTGAGCCAGGAAGGCATCTCGCACGAGGAAAGACCCAAAGAGGGCTTCCTCGCATGGGGTACCTTCACAGGCTTGTGCGAGGTGGTCGACGAAGCTGTGTGAGAAACCCTCCTCAGGGAAGATCTCTCGCATGAGCTAAGATAAAGTCTCATGCGATAGAGAAATTGAGTGTGAGGCTCCTACTTCCTCACTCAGGAAATTGTTGTAGAAAATCAAGATATATGCTCAGATTTGCGTAGGAATAGCCAAGTAGAGCATCAAAGAGTCAGTCTTAGGATAGGTTCATAGCTGCAATTTCTATTTTTCTTTGATAACCATCATGATTGAGGATATTGATCATGTGTTGTCACTTGCATTGTAGGTTGACTTCTCGGACATTGTAATTTGATCTCACCACCCTGTGATCAGGGCGTTAGTGCGACAGCTAGATGATGCAGAG
This sequence comes from Chamaecyparis obtusa, assembly GCA_027943335.1. Lineage (NCBI taxonomy): Eukaryota > Viridiplantae > Streptophyta > Pinopsida > Cupressales > Cupressaceae > Chamaecyparis > Chamaecyparis obtusa. The sequence continues at coordinate 819,702 of BSBK01009282.1, forward strand.
TCCGCTCACATAGATGGACTAGGATTGTTTTACTTGCGTTATGTACCCCACGGTGGGTGCCAGAAATGTATGAACTAAATATAGGCCTCTGATTTAGCTCCAAACTTCAACATAGTCATTGTTCACCAGTTGCAGCCAAGAATGAATATTAGATCATTCATCTTGCCTGGCTGGATGATTCAACCTGTTGCCTTCTATCTAGGTAGGGTTCAAAATTGTTCTTAGAATCGAGAGTCCTGCAACCATAGACTAACACTAGAATGAAAGATTTGATTGAAAGCACAATGCAGATTATTCTAGAATGAGTATGCAATTAATCTAGAAATGATGAAATTAATCTAAGAACAATGAAAGAAAACTAGACTATGAAATGAAGTGCATCATTAAGATAAACATGATATACTAATCTAAAAATGAAGATTATGCTAAGAAATGAAAGCTTCAATGCAAAAGTTCTGGTGACAATGCGACAGCACTTCGTTGCTCAAAAATTTGGGTCCTTTGAATGAGAAATGAGGGTTATTTTATAGAATCCTAGGTTCAATCGACGGTGAGATTGAATTAGAAAAATGGAGATTGAATGAGAGATTGACTCAGGATGGAAAGTTTCTTGAAGACATGCAGTCATCTTTTTGTTTTTTTCTGTGTGGAGCTTTAATTGTGCTAAAGATATTCAAGAAAGCCCTCTAAACATAACGGGTCAAGACCAAAGTGAGGGTTTGACAGCAGGCACCCACAACCTAGATGATTCAAAGCATGAAACAACCTTCATGCAAACCTTAGCTAAAGAGAAATCCAAAACTAGGATTTTCCTTTAACACTCTTCTGATGGGAACAAAGAGTCATATCAAACAAAGAGGAGGAATTCTTAATTTTTTTTCCTTTGACAACAATCCAGCCCTCTTCAACTCTAGTTGCCTCAAATTTCCAATGCAGAGGATCATCAGCCAAGTCAGAGCGGTCATGGCTACCAGCAAAGGCAGCCACAAAACTAGTAGACCAAACAAGAGAAGCAACCACAGAATCATTGGTGGCCATAACCCCCACAACACTAGGTGAAGACAAAGGTGCAAACTCCCCAACCAAACCAGGTGATGAAGCAGCCAGAGAGACATTAACAGGAGGACCAACATGAGCCAAATCCTGACCAACAAAAGGAGGAGGGACCTGCGCAGCCACCTGGGAGAATTTTTTTGGCAAAATAGGCTTCTTCTCCACCAAATAGTGATGAGCTGAAGCACCCTTCCACCAAGATGTGACAAATTTATTTTTACCCAATCCAAACTGAGCAACCATATGCCCATTCTTATAGCATCTTCAGCATCTGAAGGGAATCCTTTCATAATCCAGGGTCTGAGTCCAGCTTCCTTTGGAGGATTTGATCACTATCTCTGTAGGAAGACCCTTAGAAGGATGAATATCAACAAGAATGAGAGCATAAGTAGAATGATACAAATCAGAAGAAGCATCATTCACCAACAAAAATTCCCTACGAGCATTTCCAATCCCCTTAAAAAGTGAGTTGATCCAAAGATGCAGGGGAAGATAAGGTAGATGAACCTAGATAGGGAACCAGGTGAAAGAGTATGAAATAGGGTTAAAATCAAAATGCCAGGGCTTAAACATGAGCATAAAACAATTCTCCCAGCTGAAGAAATGATCGCACAACAACTTAATCTTGTCTAAAGCATCTTCAAACTTTACAATAAAATACCCTTTAGCCAAGGGAAAGATATGCATCGTATCCACTGTTAGGAATGTAGGATCTTAGATAGAGAAAATCTAATACTCTTTATTATGTTGTTACAATATATTATTTGTGCAAGTGTAATTATGTATTTACTGAATTATATTTAAGTATGTTTCAAAGGAGAAGAAATGCCACTGTGATTGATTTCTTTCCCAACGCATATGAATAACATTAAGTATAATATGAGGAGTCATGTTTGTGTAAAGACATGACCCTACATGGCTTAAGCTACGTAGGGTCATGTCTCACACAGTCATGCCCTTTCGACACAAAAATACAAACGTACATAGTCACATCGTATCATTATATACTGCTATCATTATATTCGGTTAACAATGCTTAATGTTACGTATAACTGTCATTCGATAGTTGTCGTAACACATTATTAAATGTGTTACGATAACTGTCGAATACTAGTTATCGTAACATTACTAATACAAACTATCGATATCGACTAAGTCAATTTCAATGAATATGACAAATATTTTATAAACCCAATTTAATATGAACTACAGTCTATTATGATATATATTAATGATTAATGATATATATATAGTTGACTAAGCATGATAAATATATTTCATTTGATTATATAAATCAATAACATCGACGCTATAATTTAACACTCCCTCTTAGTGAGAGAGGATTGATAATCACAAGATGTGAGTGTTATTGAAATCCCTGACTCAATTCGGAACTGGATTTAGTGATAAGTATAAGTGTCAAGATATCTAGTGCAATCCGAATCAAAACTTGAAGCACTAGTTATCATAATTCCCGACTAAATTTAGATCTGGATTAAATGATAACTTAATTAAGTCAAACTATTGTAGGTCGTCACCTAACAATAGTGACCTTACATGAAAGATTGTCATCTTTCCAAAATACACAATAGTGCAATATTTTAACTTTATTCATGAATACATTAATTTACATATTTATGAGATGGAATCTCAGAAATTTAATCACAACTTAATCATACCAAGTTTCTTTCTGAAGTACTCATTTTCAACTTTGCAAGAGGCTTGGTAAAAATATCAGCATTTTGTTCTTCAGTACTGATGTAGACAAGTTTGATAATATCTCTGTCCACCATGTCTCTTATGTAGTGATAAGGAATTTCTATGTGTTTGGAGTGATTGTGAAAAAATGGATTTACTGAAAGCTTAATGCAACTTTGATTGTCACAATAAATTAATGTAGGTTTTAGAGGCTTGCCAAACAATCCAAATAGTAACTTCCTTAACCATACTGCTTCTCAAGCTCCCATAGAAGCTGCCATATATTCTACTTCAGTAGAACTTTGAGCAACAATTGGTTGTTTTCTACTGAACCATGAAATCATTGTTGATCCATGACTAAAGAAACATCCTGTAGTACTTTTACGATCAATTGAATTTCCAACCCAATCAAAAGTCAGTGAACCTTTGAAGTTGTATCTCAACATTATCATATTTTAGGCCCAATTGAATTGTACCACACAAGTATCTTAGTATATTTTTAGCATATGTTAAGTGGATCTTCTTAGATTTACACATGAAATGACTTAAAACATTTGTAGCATAGCAGATATCAGGATGAGTGTTTACCAAGAACATAAGTGATCCAATTAGTGGTATGTAATATGAAGGATATATAGGCTTTGAATTTGTTTCTTCATCTTTGAGTTTATGAAGATTTGTTTCCATCAGAGTGGTTAAAGGTTTATTCTCCTTCATGCCAAATCTAGTTAAAATGTCTATAGTGTATTTTCTTTGATTTAGAAAAATATGGTTTTCTTTCTGTAATACTTCTAACCCTAAGAAGTAGTGTAACAACCATATATCCTTCATGTAAAATTTATTTGTGAGTTCTTGTTTGCATTTAGCAATAAGATGATCTTCTCATGTTATTAATAAATCATCAACATAAAGAACTATAATTACCATTTCACCTTTGGATATTTTGAAGTATATATTAGGGTCGGCTTCATTCTTGGAGTATCCTAGCTTGGAGAGGTAACTATCTATTCATTCATACCAAGCCCTGGGAGCTTGCTTAAGATCATAATATGTTTTTTTCAATTTGCAAACATAATTATTATTGTCATGGGTGATGAAACCTTCTGGTTGTTCTATGTATACTTCTTCTTCAATAACATCATTTAGAAATGTTGTCTTTACATCCATTTGATGTATCTTCCACCCTTTGGATGTTGCAATGGCGATAATAGTTCTTATAGAAGTGTATCGAGCAACTAGAGCAAATCTTTCTTCGTAGTCAATTGCGTCCTTTTGAGAAAAACCCTTGGCAACAAATCTAGCTTTATGTTTTTCAATGCTACCATCAGAAGCATATTTGACTTTGAATAACCATCTAGAGGAGATAATTGTTCTCACTTTAGGTCTAGGTACTACTTCTTAAACATCATTTTTTACAATAGATTGGTATTCCTTGATCATCAGATCTTTCCAAGCTTGACATGCTAGGGATTCTTTGACATTAGATGGTTCGGATTTTGTAAATTCTGCCATAAGTGCAAGATAGCACTTCTTATTTCTTGTCCTTTTAGTCTCTTTAAATATTTCATCTGGTTCAACATTATTTTCCTCAATCATTTTTCTTTCCCATAATGGTCTTTTCTTGTTGTTAGGAATTTCAACATCTTCAAGGTAAGATGAAGGAAGTTCATTATTTTCTATTGTGTTCTCTCTTTGGTTCTCATCATCTTGAGAGAGATTCTCCCTCTGATTCTCAATTTCATCATTTTCTATAATAGTCTCCCTCTGATTCTCATTTGATCCTTCTTTTGTAAGTGTAGAAACTTTCAGAGTAATGTCTTCTTCAAATTTGACATCTCTGCTAATTTCAATAGATTTATGTCCTAGTATGTATACCCTGTATCCTTTAGTAGTTTCACTGTAACCAACAAATATTCCTTTCTTTCTAGAGGGATCTAGTTTGGTTCTCTTCTCTTTAGGAATGTGAACATATATAGGACATTCGAAGATTCTAAGATGACTTAGATCTGGTTTCTTCCTGGTAAAGGCTTCTTCAGGTGTGATATCTTCTAAAATAGAGTGAGGACACCTGTTTTGGATGTATACAATAGTATTAGATGCTTCGGCCCAAAAGGAGGTATGAAGACATTGATCATGCATCATAGGCTTAGCAGCTTCAATAATAGTTCTATTTTTTCTTTATGCTACTCTGTTCTGTTGAGGATTATAAGGTATTGTATACTCCCTCTTAATCCCAACAAAAATGCAAAATTCTTTAAAGTTTTCAGAAATATATTCACCTCCGTTGTCTGATCTTAGGATTTTTATTTTCTTCCTAGTTTGGTTTTCAACTAATGCTTTGAATTCTTTGAATTTTAGCAATACTTGATTTGATTCTTTTAGTTTAAGAAAATAAATCTAAGTTTTTCTAGAGTAATCGACAATGAAGATCACATAGTATAAAAAACCTCCTAGTGAGAGGGTTGACATAGGTCCACATAAATCTATGTGAATGAGTTCTAATACAACTTTGGTTTTATGTTCACTAGAGGAAAATGATTTTTTTATATTTGTTCTTGGAGCACTCCCTTTACAAGTACTAATATGATTTGAGTTTAAATTTGGTATCCTTGTAGTAATTTTCTTAAGGGAGGGAAGGGTGCTAAATCCAAGATGACCTAATCTTCTGTGCCAGAGTTCATTAGAGTTTGATACTTCATGACATAGAAATGATTTGAGACTATTTCCTAATTTGTATAGGATTCCATCTCTATACCCTATGGAAATAACATTTTTAATATTGGTGTTCTTTGTCCATATCAATAGTAGAGTTACCCCTAATTTCACCTTGATTAAGTAGGTCCCAATTCCTTTTGTTGGATAAGTGGAATTGTCTCCAATTGTAACTTCTTCAGAGGAATCTTCCTCTAGGGTTTCAAATTGATCTCAGAATCCTATTATATGCTGAGATGCTCCGCTATCGATTATCAAAGTGTTTTTGTTTGAGTTTACTTCACTTGATAATGTCAAGAAAAATAAGGATATTTCTGCCCCTTTGACTTCAGCTATTGCTGCTTGAATTTTCTTCCTCTTTGGACAAAACCTATGCGTATGTCCAAGCTTATCACATTTATAGCACTGTACTTTGGAGAAGTCTCAATTTTTGTGACTTTTGTTAGATACCATGTTAGAGTTTCCTTTCTTATGTTTAAAATTCTGCTTATTGCCTTTAAAGTTTGAATGAGTATGTAGGGCTTGAATCTCATTTCCTTTGGTAGGCCTGATCCCTCTTGATATTAACCAGGATTCCTCTTGAGTGTAGTCATTCTTGAGTTGATCAAACTTGGGTAGATAAGAACGTCCAGTTATACATTGAATAAAAGATTCCCATATGATGGGTAATCCTCTAAGGGCTATTAATGTTAACTCCATGTCATCAATATTATTTCCAATAGTGGAAAGTTGATCTCTTAATTTGGAAATTCAAAGAACGTAAGTTGTGATAGTTTCCCCTTTATTCATTTTTAGATTCAAAAGTTGTCGTTTGAGAGTAAGTAATCTACTTGTGTTATTAATCTCAAATATCTCTTGAATAGTTTTGAATACTTCATAGGTGATTTTAAATCTTGCTATGGAGGGGAGGATATGATCTTTAACAACATCAATTATGATCTTCTTTTCTTTGTTGTTACGTCTTTTCCAAGTTGATTTATCGGGTTCATCTTCTGATATCTTTTTATCTTCCTCAACATAGGAATCTAACTCAAGTTCTTGGAGCAATGTAAATATTCGTATTTTCCATGAGAAGAAGTTTGAAGCACCTTCGAGTCTGTCTTCTACTTTAATGTTGTTGGCCATTATAATTTATCTTTTGTTTATAATGGATCTTGATAGAATTCAGAATTAGTTTTAATGATTTTTCTCTAGTAAGGCTCTGATACCATATTAGGAATGTAAGATCTTAGATAGAGAAAATCTAACACTCTTTATTATGTTGTTACAATATATTATCTGTGCAAGTGTAATTATGTATTGACTGAATTATATTTAAGTATGTCGCAAAGGAGAAGAAATGCCATTGTGATTGATTGTTTTCCCAGCACATATGAGTATAATATGAGGAGTCATGTTTGTGTAAAGACATGACCCTACGTGGATTAAGCTGCGTAGGGCCATGTCTCACACAATCATGCCCTTTCAACACAACAATACAAATGTATACAGTCGCATCGTATCATTATATACTACTATCCTTATATTCCGTTAACAATACTTAATGTTATGTATAACTATCATTCAATAGTTATCGTAGCACATTATTAAATGTGTTATGATAACTACTAAATACTAGTTATCGTAACATTACTAATACAAACTATCAATATCGACTAAGTCGATTTCAATGAATACGACAGGTATTTGATAACCCCGATTTAATATGAATTGTAGTCTATTATGATATATATTAATGATTAATGATTATATATATATAGTTGACTAAGCATGATAAATATAATTCATTCGATTATATAAATCAATCAAATCGACACTATAATTTAACATCCACAAGGATAGGCTCCCAGTGACAAGAAATCCAATCATGAAGCTTCGGTAGACTGGGCCAAAATCCTCTAAACCTATAAATCAAGGCATGGGAAGAAAAAATAGAGATGTTGTGATCTAAATCCTCCTCTACATCCCTATCCACCTTAATGGATAAAGGATTAGAGACAGGAACATGCCTACTATCTGCCCCCAAATTTAACGTAGCAGCATCCCTATAATTAGAGGAGGGCACTGCAAACACCACCCGAGGGCCCTTCACCCCACCCTCACTCACAGGATCAGAGGTTGTCACACTTGAGGCCAACAAAGGGGCAACATCCACACCCTCAGCTGAAGCAACCTGAACGACAAAGGAAAGAGAGGAAAAAATAGCAAGAGCCCTAGAAGAGGCACCATTCGCTGCCCCCACAACAGTAGAAAATGGACCGCAGGAGGGCAAAGACTCTTGTCCACCAGCAGAAGGGATTGTGGTAGAGGGGGCACCCAGAGAAGCAGCCCAAGTAGCAGCTGGTGCTAGCGACACAACACCAGAAGCCCTAAGCACGCGCGTAGCTGTGGGAGACATCGCTTATGAAAAATGATTACCCCTAATGAGTGTTAATGTTATTGTAGCTATGGTCGAATTTCTTCAAGCCGACATAGATAACATAAAGTTTTGATTACGTAAAAATAGGTTTTGATAGGACCCGAAACCTTGTACACTTGGATTATAGATAAAACATTTAAGCTCCAAAAGGACAAGTGCAACAACACCAAAAAAAATAACACAACCGAGTCCTTAAACAAAAAGAATAGCCAAAAGACAAAGGACAATAAAAAAGGAAAGCAAGACAACAAGCTGCTGTCTAAACACATTTCATTAGTTCTACAGCCTGATCAACAAGAATCTGCATGTTTGCAGCAGATATCTTCAGATCTTCCATGTTGTTTTTGTTGCCATCCTCCATCTTCTTGAACCTGGATCTCGTACGCCTGCTAGGTCCCTGATCCTCTTTAGTCTCAATGATCTCTTGGTTCCCTTTCCCATTGTCAAGCTTGTCCACCAGGATCTTCACGTGCTCATTTGAAGCCTTAAGGATAGCATAGCTCTGTTCTGCAATATTGCCCATGGTCTTCTCCAGCTTGTCAATTCTCTTTTCCATAGTCTCAACTTTCCTAGTAATAACATTACTACTTTCAATTTTCTCCTCCATGGCAGTAATTCTATCATTGAAGATAGCAATACCCTCAGCTCTGGCGACAATGTCAATGAGCTCATCAATTGTCTGGCCCATAGTTTTCTCCCCCAGGTTCATCCTCTTGATAACCCCCATCTCTTTTTGCAATTGGTGAATGTGGGTCTTCATTGCAGTGATATCATTTTTCATTATGCCAAGGGTAGACAAGAAGGCCAAGCACCCCAGATTCTCAAAATCCATATTCCTTCCCTTTGTTTTCTCAAAACCCTTGTTCCCTTCCTCCATGTTCTCCTTAGGACTCTCCACATTCTCCTTCTCCAAGTTGGCCTTATTATTATTGATAATATTATTGTGATATAATAATTATATTGATAATATAATAATTATTATTATATTCGTAATATGATAATTATATTTATTGAGATAATGTAATTATATATTAATTATATAAATTAATATAATTAACCATAAGAGATAATTATTATTATATAATTATATTATATAATAATAATAATATATAGTTAATAAGGCCACATGTGAAGAGTGGTGACCCTTGGTGAAGGGGCATCATTGATAAGTATATAGAAAGAGTGAAAACTTCTTCTCTGTGTATCTATTGAATACACAAAAAAATAACATTAATAATGTGTTAAAGCCTGACTACTTCGACAATCTTGCCATTCTTATATCATAAAACCCACCTTCCAAACTACTCTACCATTCTTGTTAACTTGATAAAACTCATTGGCAATGTAAAGCAATAAACATGTTAACAAGGCCAAACTATTGATATATTGCCCTCCATGCTAGTAGAATCCATCACAACGAATAAGAGTCGGCCATAATAAATTGCCAATTGATTATCAATTAGGGCTTACGACCCTTCTGCTTCAGGTGTGCCAAGAATAATCTTTGTATATCCAAGGATTTGGATGGTGTAATCACTCACAAACAAAGCCTTTTGTGGAACCCAAGACACCCACTCAACTATGCCTTCCACCTCCCCAAAAAATTAAAAAAAATGGACACCTCCTGGGAAATGGTATAGCATTGCTTCCATGTTTTGCAATTTTGTGACCGATGATACACTATGAAATTTTTGAAATACTATCATATGTTGATGTTTTTCACCAAAAATCTCTTAGGATATTTCAGCACCTAAAAAGAAATGTTATATTTTGCTTTTTAACCTTTTCAGTTTATAATTGTGGAAAAATAGTTGTAGTCTATTTCATCCCCATAGAAGGAAGACCCGCATCTATTGTTATAATCGGAATAGATTTTAGGTAATTCAATTCATATTTTAAATATAGTTAGGTGCCTTCTGAATATTGGGAATACAAGAAGTTCCATATATTGTAAGAATCCGTAGACCTTAAAACTTGTGATTGTCTACTAGAAAACAATATTTTATTTTATTTTCTAACCCATTTAAAAACATGTATTTTAAGATAGATTGGTTTAAATTAGGTTAAGGGTATATGAGTTAAACTTTCAAGCCTAACTCAAATTGTCCATTCAAATATAGCTAACTAGGATTGAGCGCCAACCATTAAACAAGCAAAATTATTTAGCAGCTACTAGTGCTCTGGGAATAAAAATTGAAATAAAGAGGACTTTGATGGAATACATTAAGTAATTATTTCAGACATGGAGTTAATAATGGGGGTCCACATTTTTCCCAATTAGAAGCAACCTTGCATTAGCGGTTCAAAATTCTTGCTTTGTGGGAACGATCAAGTTGAATTTATTATTTTGCAAATGCCTTTATATGGGATTGACCCAAGGTTGAATACATATAAAAGATCGATCCGAGCTAAGGAGCCCTTCAAGGTTCCTTTTTTGAGAAATGTCGAATATTGGCCTTCAATGCACTCAAATCATTATTTTGCCTTTAACCTTTGAAACTATTATTAATCTTAAAACCTGCATCATTAACCATAAAGCTCAAACATTTAACCTCTAAGCATTAAATTATAAACCTTTGATTGCAAACTCAAAAGTGCAAACAAGGTAAGCTATAACTTTTAAAACATATGGGTAAGTGTATGGCCATAGCCTTGATTATAAATTATAAACCTTATACTTGCTTTGTGTATCTTTGAGCTTGTGAACATGAATATCTAACCTTGGATTAAGTATTTGCTATAAGTATGGTGCAGTCATATTTGTTTCCTTTCTTGGTGTGTACCTTGTTGAGAGCCATCCTTTAGGTTGATTATCTATGAGGACTTGACTAGAGTAGTGGATAAATTTAGTACTATTTTTTTATATTGGCTAAGGAAAATCCTTAGTGACCATACATTTTCTTAGCAAAGTACTAACCTACTTCTGAATCATAGTGCTAGTCTATCTTATCTTGCTATTTTCATGGGATTGTGGTTACTATTATGGGTGAGTTGTTGACTCTTTGTCGGATACTTGGGAGAACTTTGTAAATGATACTCTAATGCTATGTTGAGGCAACTTTATGTTCCAACATGTGTTGTTGGGCATGATACCTCACTTGTTTAATGACATTAGTGTAGGAGATGAGGCGATGACACTATTTAGAGCATACAAGTTAATTAGTTATAAGACATGATGTTATGTCACCACTAATGTGATTGGAAGGAAATAAGAAAATGAAAGGTGCATTTATAGTCAACAACACCGAATTATTGTTGGGTCTACAAATGATGTATAGTAATATGGGACTACCATACACTCCTTGCAGGAGGAACCTACTATGCTATAAATGAAGGGTATATACCTTACCCCTTGTGGGATTGGAGCATGTAGCCTCTTTTTTAAGAGTACAAGTTCTCCACCACTAGGCTAAATTAGTTTGTACAAGTGTTTTTACATTCCAAATAGTTGAGTGCACAATTTTCTTTTTATTCCAAGATCTTTGTGAAAGATGCTCTAGCTTATATGATGAAATCCCCCCTCCCTAATTAGTGGTTAGATATATTCAAATAGCACATGTAAATTTAATTATTTTTTTATCACTGGTTGTGAACAAGTTTGCACAAAATTTTAAAAATTATTTTCAATTCTCTCTTACATTGGTTTATATGATATATCATTGAAATTGAGCTCGCTTTGCCTTTTTGTTGAAATCAATTTTTCTTTCATTTAGTGTTCTTGGAATTGTGATGGCTATGTTATTTTTATAGTTGTTTTAGCCCATTGGTCATGTGTTGTACTATGCTATCTCTATAATTTTTGAGTTGGAGCATTGTAGGATTGTTATAGGGGAATAGAGCATGGTGAATATTATGTGAGTTTGGAAATTTAAAATGGGACTAGATGAGTATTACTATTCATGTCCATTCCCTCCTATATTATTGTGTGGTTTCTCTCATCGAGGAAAATCCACTTAAGAAGCCAAGAGAGATGGATGCCTTGGAAATGTATCAAAGGGTCCTTGGAGAGCCATGAGATGATAATTCCATTTGGTTTTTGAATACTATGGTATTAATTTTCGAGGTCTTATGAAATATTGTTTAAGCTTATATTATCAAAACACATTATTCAAATGACTAAATTGTGCATTGTATAAGTGTGCATTTTCATTTGAACTAAATGGTTTCTTAGAGCTTTTACAAAAAATAATAGTGAATGCTAGTGCATGTGATAGTGAATGATATTGTTTTGATTACTTACACATTGAAAAAATATCATAGCTTTGTAAATAAAGTAAAAAATGATCTCATTAAAAGATTAATGCTTTGATTATATAATTATTAAAAGATTTAATTTGATAAAAAAATAGTAAACTATTTTCAATTAATTCAAAAGCAGGTTTTGAAGGGACCTCAAAATCCTTTACAAACTAGAGGAGAGATATAGCATTAAAAGCCTAATAACTAAAGCACTATTGGGGAACCAACAGTCCAACACAAACATGAGATATAGAAATTACAGTCCATCATAACAAAAACTGTTGACCAACCAACATAGAACCCAACTACCAACAAAACACAATAGGAAAAACCAACAGAAACAAGATAAAACAGAGCAAAACCATAAACAACTAAGCAAGATTTTTAAGGGACTTAGCAATTTCTTTTTCTAGAGAAGACATCTTCTAGATAGAAGCTTTCAGGTTATTGAGTTCCTTAGGCACAATGTTCACTTTCTTCTTAAGGTTTGCTCTAGTACATTTCCCAGGACCAACACTCTGACCAGCAACATCCTCGGCCTCCTGTTCAATGTTGATGATAGCCTTCTCTTGATAGGAACCTTCTAGCATGGCATACAAGGATTTTCCTAGTAAGACCGCATGTTTTAAGTCACATGTTTAACATTATCTTTATTATTATCAATGGTTTGTCGAAGAAGCTCAAATTTAGTTGAGAGGGCCCAATATTTGAGATTAAGACTTTTAATCTCATGGAAAGTCCATTTGTTCATATGGAAAGAGTAAACAAACCTAGCTTTGGCGGGCTATAGCACACCTTTGGTATATTCCCTTATATCATTGAAATCCTCTAGATTCAGTTGAACAAAAGCCTCCTTAACACCTTTATCATTCTCCTTAGGCGGCTCATCTTTTGAACCAACATCAGAATTCAATGACTTAGAAGGGGATATATGCATGTCGTGGTTAACTGAATCCTCATAATCTACAAGAACCAACATTTTCTCAGGATTCATTTTCTCTTTTCTTTTCCTTTCATCCTCAAGCTGAGAAGTGACTTTATTCTCCTCTTGTAACTCGGAATTTTCTTCAACAATGTCAATAGGTATAATTTCCTCTACCACATTAGGAAGGGCATAGCTCACCTAATTAGGGTTAGGTCTTTCACCTTCTTCCTCAGACTCCTCAGTATCCATCCCCTCCCCTTCTTTATACTTTTTAGTACTCCTCCTACTACTAGAGGGAGTCTTGATATCTTTTCCCTCATCCTCTGTTTCACCGCCCTCCTCTTCAACATTGTCTTTTTTCATCTCCTTAGTAGTAGGGGATATATTAGCAAGGATATCTTCATCATCATTGTCCTCTATTTCCATGCCTTTCTCTTCATCAAATTTCTTAGCTGGAGATTTCGGCTCACTTTTATGTTTTGTTGCAGAGGGTGGAGAGTGCAATTTGGAGCTACCCTCATTCGACTCAATCATTTTTTGTTTCCTTTTTCCTCCTTAGTCTCAATGGTTTTTTGCATAGCCTCAAGGACTTTATCTCTACAATACTCATAGAAGAGATATATGAGCCCATCATGGAGCACTGTCTTGTTAGGTTTTTTTTTATTCTCTTTTACACTCTTATCTATATAACTAAGAAAAAAAATGGAAAGGACACCATAATTTTGTGCCTAGAATGATTTAATAATAGAAAGTGGTAACTCTGGACTCTAGTGAAGTGTCCATCCATTGTAAAATACTCCATAATAACCTTAAGGATTTTCCCCCAAATGTGTTTGATATACTTAGCATCATAGAAACCAAAGTGACTCTTCACTAAAAAATCCCTTTCCTCATCAATTTTAGGAAAAAACTTAGCAGCCCTATTCGAGACCTTCCTATCTTTGTAAAAATGCATACCAGTAAGTGGAAGACCTGTAATTTCTACAATGACATTAATAGTTAGGTTAATTTTCTTACCATAAAAGATAATCATTCCATTATTCCATCCCTCTGTGAATCTTTTTGTGATGTCCATATTGAACCTGTGCAACTTCTCCAAATAGGGAGTAACCCCAGCCTTCCTGAGTTTTTGCCACACCTTGTCTTCCTTCTTCCACTCACAGGTAACATGCTCCTCCCTCTTCAAATCACCTCCCATTTTGAAAGTTTCAAAAACTAATCTCAGAAAGCACTTATTGTAATTAACAACTGAGAGCCAAATGTTGCATATAACACACAAAACATGTGTGGCATTATACCTATTAATTATTTTCCATCCCTCCGGATAATTACGCTATCTATTTCTATGATCGAGAAGGCTATGTATTTTTTCCATCATTACTTACGATCAAAACAACTTTGTTATTTGTCTTGTCATATCTAATGAGGTTTAATATTTCCTCATTAACTCCCTTTTCGAATTTCCATTTAATGATTTCATTAATTTTGGCACCATGATTAGCCAACCTATTGTCCACCTTGTTGGTTTCACGGTAGGCATAAGATAAATTAAATTTATCATAACTTTGAATTATGCCTTTAATTTCCTCAATTATATGTTCTATAGTCCATGATTCTTTATGTTCACCTTTTATACATTTAATAATATGTTTGAGTTGCCTTTTAGCTAGAATTTCTTACAACACATATCTTTAGCAGCCAAAGACAGAGTATGAAGGGTACCCATAACTTCAGCCACATGATTTGATTGAAGACCCAACAGAGAGGTAGTAGCCCCGATGTAATTACCATATTCATTCTTGAAAATACCATCACATCCAGCACGGCCAAGATTCCCTTTAGCAGCTCTGTCAAAGTTAACTTTGACCCAACCTTGAGGGGGAGAAGTGCAAACTAGGCCTTCCCTCTTCTTCTCCTTTTCAATTTTTAGATCAATAATGTTCACATTTTTAATCAACCTGAAAGCCTCATCAAAAGGGACCAGCGAAGGAGAAACTTTGATAGCATGCAAGAGATTCTCATTCAGATCTCTAAATTTTTTTTCTCCATCCACATGAGGAGGTGATGGATTATCTCTGAATATCCTATCATTGCGTTCCTTCTGGATATTCTATATATGGGGTGTTGCTAAAGACCACAAAATCTTGACAGCCTTGTGAGAAACCAAACAGTTCCATTGAAGAAAAAAATCCTGCAAAGAACCAGAAAGAGTCCAATAGATATTCCATATTTGGAAGAGATTAGCCCAAACATCAAAGGAATAGGAACAATGAAGAATAATATGGGTGACAGACTCAACATCTCCATGACAGAGATAGCATCTAATAGGAAGATAAAGACCTCCTTTACACAAATTGTTAGTAGTAAGAATCTTATTTTGCAGAAAGAGCCAATAGAAAATATTGATCTTAGGGATGAGGGATTTCATCCATGATCTGGCCCAGAAGGCTTGATCACATTCATTATATAAAATAGAGAAAGCAAAAGAAACATAGTACCTTCCCTTGGGATTATGGGCCCAAACAAGAGAGTCAATAGAGCTGATTCTAACGAACCAAGCTTGAAGAGCCACACTGAAAGGTTGAAGAGCCACATTGAAAGTTTCAAGAGCAAGATCCACATCTGCAAGCTTAACCCAAGATTGATTCCTTCAATAGTATCTAACCATGATCCCGTGAGAGATTTTTCAAATGTCCACTAGATGGTTGAAAGCTGGAAGATCAGCCAAAGGTTTTTTCAGCAACCAACAATCATCCCAAAATTCAATTTTACAACCATCACCCAATTTCCATATCCTACCCTATGAAGAAAAATCTTTAGCTTTCTGTATATGATTCCAAATGTGGGAACCATTAATGGATAGAGGAGTTGAGAAAAAGTCCTCCAAAGTAGGGACAACATAAAGGTATTTAATCCTTAATATCAAATTCCATTCCTTTTCCTCCCCATAGAGATGCAAAACTTTTTTTTCCAATAAAACTTTATTGACCATTCTTATAGTCCAAAGCCCAAGGCCTCCATACTTCTTAGGCTTGCAAACATTATCCAAGGCCACCAAGGGTAGGAGATTCTTTTCTTCCACCCCTAACCAAAGAAACCTCTTTCAAATTCTTTCAATAGTCTCAACAAATTTTGATGGGACTCTAAAGAGGCTCATAGCATAGACTAGCAAATTTTGTAGAGTTGATTTTAGAAGTTGGAATTTTCTAATTTGGCTTAGTAGAGAACCTTTCCATCTAGAAAGTTTCCCGTTAAACCTGTCAATTAAATAATTCTAGAAAGAATCAAAAGTTTTTGTGCCCAGAGGAAGACCCAAATAATACGAAGGAAGGATCAAAATGTTACATCCTAGAATGAAAGAAATCTTGCATTGTCTTTTAGCTGGAATGTTGATCAAGAAATGGAGCTTTTGTTCCAATTAACAAGTTAACCAATAGCTTTAGTGTATGTGTTCAATGCTTCCTTCATGTTTCTTGCTTCTTTAACTATTGATGTACCCATCATAATGGTATCATCAACAAATTGTTCATGAGAGCAAGTGAGATTAGCTAAAGATGATTTAA
This sequence comes from Chamaecyparis obtusa, assembly GCA_027943335.1. NCBI lineage: Eukaryota > Viridiplantae > Streptophyta > Pinopsida > Cupressales > Cupressaceae > Chamaecyparis > Chamaecyparis obtusa. The sequence continues at coordinate 836,311 of BSBK01009282.1, forward strand.
GACCTTGGATCTTCCCATCTAAGACAAGTTTATTAACGTATCTCCCCAAAATTTCATCCATGATAGGAAAAAGGATAGGGGAGATGGTATCTCTCTGCTAGAGGCCTCTAGAAGGTTTGAAGAAATTAGAGGAGGCCCCATTTACAATAACAATAGAAGTGTGGTCGTGATAAGTTGCAAAATCAGGTGCACCACCGACTCTCCAAATCCAAAAGCATTTAGAACCTAACACAAGAAATCCTAGTCCATCTAATCATAGGCTTTAGAAATATTCAACTTCATTAAGAATCCTTGCTTATTAGATTTTTCAAGAGAATGGATGTTCTCATGAACTGAGATGATGGAGTCAAGAATCAGTCTGCTAGGGACAAAACCATTATGTTGTGGAGAAATAATAGAGGGGAGTAGCGATAAGATTCTAGAGGTGAGTACTTTAGAAAAATGCTTATAAAGAAAATTGCATAAGCTAATGGGTCTAAAGAAATCCATAGTGTCCCATCCTAAAATTTTAGGAATAAGGACCAAAAAGGTGGCATTAATTCCTTCTAGAGAGATTTGGATCCAAAAAATTCCTTAACTGCATTTGAGACATCTTTTTCAACAATATGCCAGAATTTTTAAAAGAAGAAAATGGGGAATACATATGGGCCTGGGGACTTCTCCCCTTCAAAAGAGAAAACAACCTCTTTAATTTCCTTAAGGGAAGGAATTGCTGACATAAACTTATTTTGAGAATCATCCAGCATAGAAGGGATAGCTGATGTAAGAGAATCCAGGTGAACTAAACTAAGTCTTGGATTAGAAGAGAGAAGGTTATAGAAGTACCTAACCATTTCAAATCTAATATCATCTTCTTTACAATTCTACCTTTTTCAAATTGAATATGAGTAATTCAGTTAGTAGCCTTGTGTTTTAGAATAGTCATGTGGAAAAATATGGCAATCTTATCTCCAGAATTCAACCAAAGAGCATAGGATCTCTGCCTCTAGAAGACCTCTTCTTTGGATATAATATCATGACATTTAACTAAAATTTCCACCAAGTGAGAGTTAGTCCCCTTAATCTTTTTTTAGCTACTCTTACTTTTTGGGCCTATGTGACACTATCACATTCAAAGTGATTTTCAAGCCCTTCTATCCATTCCATAACAACCTCTAGTTTCATTTTTCCACTAAAGAGAGGCACACCCTCCAATGTTTTACCACTCATTGCCTTCAAGGCTTTCAAAAATGATTTTTCTTGAAGCACAGGGTTAGGTTCTAGCACTCCATCTTCCTCTACCACTGATTTACCCTTCTCTTCACTTTCTCTCGTCAACTCACTCACTACAATTGTCCAGAGTTGCACTTCTTCCAATTTGGTTTCCATCTCTTCTAATTGTTTCTTGAGGAGTCTATTCTCCTCTACATGTTCCTCAACATCCTTTTCCAACTGAACATTAGTCACCATCTTGCTCGAATCTACTGATTCTGGTGAATAAATCATTCAAATTTCACAAGCCCAATCTTGAGGCTCTAATACCAATCTAATAGGACTAGTCTTGGATCTTCAACTAGGAGTGTATTTGACTCACTTGCTAGGTCTCTCCAATAGACCTTCATAGGGATTCTCCAAACCTAATTACCAAGGGTAAGTCACTTAGAACACTACCCTTCCAACCAAGTCTCTTCCTATCAATAAGTGTGTCAATGCTCACTGAAAGTTACGTACAGTTTCCTAGCTACCTATGCCAACTTGCTCACCATGACTTGCAGGGTTTAACTTCAATGTCCTTAGGTCAAATGATGACTATCTTGACAGTTTAGAACCTCTATCCAATATCCTTCCCATCGGGTTCCTACAAACTAGGAATTAGACCTAGTTTTCCTTGTAGTCCTGTCCAGGTACAATTTAGGGATTCTTTCAAAATTTGGCTTAAAGACCCCCAAAATAAATCATGGATCCTGAAACCCTTTTCAATTTTACAAATTATTTTCAATGTTAGGGTTCTTCACACTCTCCGTACAGTACCTTCCTCCACTTAAGGACATAGTACTTCAAAATAGGTGTAATGGGTCACTGCTCTGGCTTTTCCTTCATAGACCGATGAAAACTTGTCATGGGGTTCCACCATTTCTTGGAGAGTTGTGTCTTCATTGACTCAACATGATCCAAATTCTGGACTACATCAATCAATCCAACCCTGTTGTATACAATCTTTGATCCTCTATTTCCCTAGCCAGGCTATTGCCAAGCTCACTTAGGGCAAGAGCTCATAATTCCATCCTTGCACTTCTACAAACAAACTAAAAAGAAAACTTATGTACATATACCCCTCTTGCATTCCAACTAGGTGCATTTTTTTTGCCATGGTTCTAGGAAGCTCAAGAGGCCATTTTATATACACAGTCCAGAATGGACCAGGAAACTAGCAACTTCAAGAAATTTAAAAAGAACCTATCTAATGAAATCTTTCTCTCAATCTAATTACAAAAAGAGTTATTAAAACACCACAAAGATTTGATTATATAACTTCCTCCTCCTTGGTTCATTGGATCTAACTGACCTATTCCATCATTTAGTTCTAAAACTTCGTTGAGAGAAAAGTTGTTGAGCAACTTTTAAAAGTTGTCGAGCAACTTTTGCAAGTTTTGCAAAAATGCAAAGTTGCTATGAGAAAATTTTCCTAATCTCTTACCTAAATGGTCTTAGGTTGTTTTTAACTCCATGGATAACTTTATTAGACTTCTAACCTAAAATTTTAGACTCAAAACACTCCAAAATCAACTACCAAAAGATCTAGAGGTTCCATTCCACTATTTGACCCTTGTGTCATCTAGGCCTTTACAATGAGTGGATGGACAAATAAGCCTCCAAATCTTACCCTAGAAAACCCTAGCACTTCAAAACTTTCCTATTCTTTCCTAACCAACCTAGTCAACTAGGAAAGCAACATAACAAAAACAAAGAAGGGCTTTCACCCTTGGTTCTCCTGCACCATTCTTCTCCAACAAAAAAAAAGTTATGCTTTAGTAGAAGGAACTAAGTTAGGATTGATGCCTAACTTGTTGAATTCAGTATCCAAGACCTGAGTTGCTTCAAAATCTTCTTTACCTTGCCACTTAACCATGTGTTCCATATATACCTCAGTTCTGATCTTCTTAGAACCCCTTGAGTCCAATATCCTCTCTTCTTGGGGCTTTAGTGTGGCTGGAAACTTTAGTGCTTTGATCTCCTCTGGATTATCTGTTTGGTGGTGATCTCTACTAGGATCTAGTCCCTTATATGCCACCAAGTCTACAACATTAAAGATTGGTGAAAGTCCCATGTTTTTTGGTAGTTCAACCTTGTAAGCAATTGGCCCGTACTTAGCTAGAATGGAACAAGGGCCTATTCTCCTCATTTGCAACTTATGTGGAACACCTTTTTGCAATCTTGCTTTATTTATGTATACCATTAATAGGTCTCCAATCTAGAAATGAACTTCTCTTTTGTTGGCATCTATCTTTTTCTTGATGTGAGTGATACTTTCCATGAGGGCTTTCTTTATTGTTTCATGAACCTCCTTCATTGAATCGACAAAATATTCTGCATATCCACTCTTCTTTGCATTGTTCCCAAGGTCTCTAAGCTCACAAATACTCTTGGGGTGTATTCCATAAACTATCTCAAAGGGGCTCTTCCCTGTTGACCTATTGATTGTATCATTATAAGCAAAATTTTCTTGGGCTATTAGTTGATTCCATGCTTGGGCATATTCCTTGGTGAGACACCTTAAAAGGTTCCCTAAGCTCTTGTTGACTACCTTAGTCTGCCCATCCATTTGGGGATGATATGCAAAGCTGAAGGAAAGATTGGTGCCAAGCTTATGCCATATGGTCTTCCAAAAATGACTCATAAAATTAGAGTCTTTGTCATATACAATGCTGAGTGGTAATCCATGTATTCTTACTGCCTCTCTAAAGAAGAGATTTTCTATGTAGGATGCATCATGGGTAGTTTTGCATGGCACAAAGTGGGCCATCTTACTAAACATGTCTACTATCACAAAGATACTATCTAGCCCTTTCTTTGTCTTATGGAGCCCAACTACAAAATCCATGCTAAGGCATTCCCAAGGCCTATTTGGAATTGGGAGGGGTTGATATAACCCTACATTAGATGAAGTTACCTTATCCTTTTGATAGATAATACAAGTTTCTACATACTTTTGAATATCCCTATTCATCTTAGGCTAATAGTAGTATCTTTTAACAAGTTCTAAAGTCTCGTGTATACCAAAATGACCGCTTAATGCATCATTATGTTTCTCTTTCAGTAGGTTCTCTGTCATTGAACCCCTAGGCACATAGAGTTGTCAACCTCTAAACAAAAGACCATCTTGAATGGTATATTCGAGTACTCACCATGGAAAGATTTTTGTAATCCTTACACACCTTGTAAGCTGTTGAAAAGTCCTCATCCTTTGGGTACAACTCCTTGAAACTCTCTATGCCAATGCTTTTCAACTAAATTTCTTGGACTGTGAGAAACCTCTTGCTCAATGCATCTGCCACCTTGTTCCTAAGTCCTTTCTTGTGTTTGATGGTGAAAGTGTAGGTTTGGATGTATTCCACCCATTTCATATGTTTATGACTTAGCTTATCCTATGAGTTAAGAAAACTCAAAGCTTGGTTATCTGTATAGACCACAAACTCTTTAGGGAGGAGATAGTGTCTCCATTTACTTAGTGCTTGTACCAATGCATATAATTATAGGTCACAAGAAGAGTAACTTCTTTTTGCATCATTGAGTTTTTCACTGTGAAAGGCCACTAGTCTTCTTTTCTGACTGAGAACTGCTCCAATGGCAGTGTGAATGGCATCACATTCTACTGTGAACAGTTTATCAAAACTTGGAAATACCAATATTGGTTGAGTGGCTATCCTCTATTTTAAAGTCTCAAACCCCTTGTTAGCTTGTTCACTCCACTGAAATTTAGTCTTCATGCTACCCTTAATGGTGTCCAAAACTGGTGCACATATCTCACTAAACTATCTAATAAATTTCCTATAGAATTATGCTAGGCCATGAAAGCTTCTAACCTCAGTAGCTGACTTAGGTGTAGGCCATTTCAAGATTTCCTCCACCTTGCTTGATTCCATCTTCAAATTACCTTTAGAGATAACAAAGCCAAGGTATACTAGCTCTTATTTTAGGAACTCACTTTTCTCCAAGTTTATTGTCAACTTTTCTTCATGTAACCTTTGCATCACCATTTTCATATGTTTGAGATGATCCCCCTTTGTCTTAATGAACACTAAGATGTCATCTAGGTGCACAAAAACCCACTTCCTTATGAAGTCTTTCAACACTTCATTCATTAACCTCATGAAGGTTCTTGGAGCATTAGATAGGCCAAATGGCATAACAAGCCACTCATAGAGTCCCTCAGTGGTCTTAAAAGGTGTCTTCCACTCATCTCCTCTTTTGATCCTTATCTGGTGATATCCACTTTTAAGGTCTATTTTTGAGAAGTATTTTGATCCACCCAAATAGTCCATAAGGTCTTCAATCCTAGGGATAGGAAATCTATACCTAATTGTTATCCTATTTGTGGCCCTAGAGTCAATACAAAGTCTCCAAGTACCACCTTTCTTTGGGGGTAGGACTATATGCTCTTTCTAATCAAGCCTTGGTTAAGCAACTCTTGAATTTGTTTGGAAATTTCAACATTTTGTTGTGGAGTCATCTTATAGGCAACTTTTTTAGGGAGTGAGGCTCCAGGTATGAAGTCCATTTGATGGCTAATGGCTCTCTTAGGAGGTAGGGTAGCTAGTTGACCATCACTAACAATGTCTTTCTACTCCTCCAATAAATATTGCACTTCTAGGGAAGGTCTTCCTTCTTGATTACTCTTTCATCCTTAGGTTTCACCACTAAGGCAAATCCTACTCCATTTGCTTCTTCTAGTGTCTTCACAAACTCCTTCTCCCTTACTAAGAGTATGTTAGGTCCTCCCTTCTTCACTTCTCCTTCTTCCAAGATTGACTAAATCTTGAAGGTCACTCCATCCTTCTTGAAAGAATATGAGTTATTGGCCCCATCATGTATGGAAACTCTATCAAATTTTCAAGGTCTTCCCAACAATAGGTGAAAAGCATCCATGGGTAAGACATCACACAAAACCTTGTCCTTATACCTTCCTATGGAGAACTCCACCCAAGCTTGCTCATTAACCAACACATGTTGGTCTTTGTTCAACCAAGTGACTCTGTAAGGGTTAGTGTGAGGAATCCTTTGCAACTTAAGTTTTTCTATTGCCTCCATGGATATGATATTATCAGTAGAACCTGAATCTATGATAACTTTGCAGACCTTACCTAGAAGTTTGCACTTGACCTTGAATAAGGACCATTGTATGTATGGTGAAATCATCCCCCTTTCAAGAACCATTGTGAGTGATCTAAAATATAAATATTAGTTGATATAGATGGAACATGAAGTATATATTGAAAGGTCTCTTCACCTACATCAACAAACCCTCCCATGTACTTTGAAACTAGAGTGTTATCACTCCTTAATATAGTAGGCATAGAACGTGGCTTTAATGTAAAACTCATATATTGAAGAAGCCATGTAGTTTGAAGCATCTGATTCAATAGTCTAAGAATTTTTTTGTGAACCAATAATCCAAGCATTCTATCCTCAGAAAAACCTTCTACTAATATTCGTTTTATTGAATAAGATACCTTGATATTATTCTTTTCTATAGGAGATCAATTTGTTTCTTTAGAAACTTGTTTTCATTATGCCCAAATCTCTTATAGAAAGAACACTTGTTCTTCTCCTTCTTAGTCTCATTTTTTATGAAGAGGTCTATTTATGTACTTTTAAAGCAATGAGTGTTTGACTTTTATTCTTCTCTAATTGTTATTTTTTTCTTATCATGTTTGCTAGATCCTTTATGTTAAAATTTGTGCCTTGAATTACAGTCAATTCAAATGATCTAGAAGGTTTAATTGTACTCATTAGAACCAATTTTTCCTACTCCCTCATGAGTTCTACAAAAAATTCATCTCTAGAGAAGTCATTTTATAGGTGGAACCTATAACATGTTTTGTAGCATAGAATTTAGAAAAAAATATTAAATAGTGAAGAGAAAGCTTAGAAAGAATACTTAAGATCATTTGATTTTCATTCTTTTCAATCTATATGGTTCCTATTGTAATCTAACATATTTGAATTGTTTGAAGAAGTCTTTTATGGTGTTAAAATGTGTACAAATCAACCCTATTAGTTCATTCTCCAATTGATGACCCCATAACTCATGCTTCTTATCAATGTGGTCCACACTCTACTTGGTGGTCACAAATTCAATGTAAAAAGAAAAGGTTAGGATTGTTACATGCATAGAGTACTAAAGGTTTCATCACATTTATTAACCAAATTTATCTTTTCTACATGATCCTTAGGCTCAAATTCAAGTTCCATTTAGTCTTGATGATATCTATGTCTTTTAAGATATATTATCATCTTATGTTTCCATTCAAATTAGTTATATGGAGTTAAAATAGGTATTGTAGATACATTCATGAGTATAGAAATGTAGATTGTAAAATAGAAAGAAAAGTGTGAAAAATAAGATACATGTGACACCCTAGTCTCCACTATCTTTAAAAATCACATACCCCTAGATATGACAATATTTTGATTAAAAGAAAAATAGGTTTTGAAGGGACTTGAAACACTTTTAAGATGATCAAATAAGATATTCTATGAAAGCCAACAACAAGAGACATGTCAAGAATAAAATGTGGATTTTACCAACATGCTCCCTCAACCTGAAACAAACACTACACAAGAAGCCAACATGTAGCCAAGAAAAAAAGAAAGGACCACAAAAAAACTCCAGCCCAACTAATCACAACAAGAAAACATTAATATTTACCTTTAGCCCTGCTCTTGTGAGAACGATGGGTCCTGTCAAAAGAGGGTGAAGATTGCTTAGAATTTTTACCTTTTACTATAATCCATCCATCTTCCACCTTAGTAGCTACAACCTGTGAAGTCAACAAATCCATCTCTGGACACCCAACACCCAAAGGGGTGAGGCCAATAGCACCTTGAGCTGAACTAGAGATAGGGTCAATAACCTCCTAAGAGACAAGGGAAACAATAGCCAAAGAGACAACACCAACAATATTGTCACCAGAAAGAGTAGTTGCCTACGAGGCATGACCAACACTAGCAAAGAGACAACATCACTCTCAACAAAAAGAACCCTATCACAGGTAGCAGTAGAATCAGGTGACACAACATGAGGAGAACCAACATTACCAACCATCTCGGTGACACCAACAAGAGAAGCAGCCACACAAGCAACATGTGACTCAATGGCCTCAACACCACCACCATCCAACACCACACTAAAAAGAGAAGACATGGGGATTTCCTACACAACCACCTAAGTGAAGCTCCTTTGCGTGGAATTTTTGTCAACCGTATAATGCTGAGTAGAAGAACCTTTCCACTATGAAGTAGAATTTTTCATTTTCTCTAGCTCACAATGAGCCGTCATATGACTAGTTTTAAAGCATATTCTACACCTGAAGGGGATCACCTCATAATCCAAAGGTTGGATCTAGCTACCCTTAGGAGAAACAAGCTTAATCTCCATAGGAAGCCCCTTAGAAATATCTAAATCCACTAAAATCTGGGCAAAGGTAGAATGGAATCTATCAGAAGATTCTACATCCACCATCAGAAAGTCCCCAAGATCCTCACCCACTTCCTCTAGAAGAAAATAAACCCTTAGATGAAGGGGGAGGTAGGGGAGTCTAACCCAGATTGACATTTTGTTGAACGTTTCAAAAGAAGGGTTGAAATCAGGATGGCATGGTTCAACCATTAGCATGAATCGATCTTCCCCGCTAAAAAAATGATCACAAAAATTCTTATTTCTATACACAACATTCTCAAATTTAGAAATGAAAAATCCCTTAGCCATAGGTAAAATATGGACAATACTAATGATGATAGGCTCCCAATTTTGGGAGATCCAAGTGCGTAACTTTGGAAGACTTGGCCAAAAGCCCCTAAATCGACAAATCACACCATGGGAAGAAAATAAAGAGGCAACCTAATCAATATCTACCACAGTTTCTACCTCCAATGAAATAAAAATAGACTAGGACATATGGAAAGGCCCTTTCTCCACATACTTCTTCTTCATACCATGCCCCATCACAGACTTGGAAGAGGGATCAGACATCCCCGCAAAGGGAACACCTTGACCCATAGAGGGAGATCCCTAAACTCCACCACCACCCGAGCGAACACCATCAAGTGCAGGCTTAGTAGACATGGGAACCACCACATCACCAATCACAAGGAAATTCCCACCCACCAAAGTAGAAACAAGTGCCTTAGGCATCATGACCAATAGAGAGGATGACTACATAACCGATAGAGAGCTTCCCCTATTACCCGAACATAGATCATTCATAGAATGGGACAACACAACAACCGTAGGTGAGAGGAAAGTGACCCCCAACACAACTGGGGGATATGCACCTCCAACAACGATCACAAAAGGTGTATGTTGGGAGGAAACCCTAGTAGAGGAGTGATATTTTTTGTTAGATATGACAATATTGACACTTTATAATTAGTGCATTTAAAAGGTGTTGAACATTGTTCAGTTTTGTTCTCATTAATGCCAAAGGTGTATATCATAGGTTTTGCCAAATTATTATTATGTTCTCCTTGATTTTAGCTATCTAGAAACTTTTATCATATCATTTCATGTAGAGCACCTATATTTGAAAGGGAAAAAGTCAAGATATGCTAGATATCTCTATTATAGAATTAATGTTATAATCATAAACATGTTTAAGTTAGTTACAAAGGTTTGTGTTATGATTCTAATTAGTTTGTGTTTTGGTTTAGAAGTGTGTTGTGATGGATTTTGACATGGATATTGGATCTCACCATAGCATGTGGAGGTTTGATTATAGTTGGAAAGTGATGTGTTTCTTTGGATTGTGTGATGCGACACGTTTGAGATAACTATGGAAGTAGTTAAGGTTATTGGGAATTTGGTATTGGGTTATGTGTAACATGTTTGTGGTCCCCTCTCTCTCTTGGAGTGGATCATGCTTTATGTTTTTGGTTTAGATTTTGTATTTAATGTTTATCTCTTATCTAGATGGGTTCATGTTATGTGTGAGCTATGTTTTGGTCTGGATTCTCTTGGCATGGGAGCTTACTATAATTTTTATTTGGCATGGATGACTTGTAATTTTCTTTTGGCATGGCCGACCTTTTTGTAATCTCAATTACCTATCTTGTATATAACTACATTGTGTACTTTGGAAAAAGGTAAGAGTGCAGTGATCAAGAAAGTGAAGACCTATAAGAAGAGTTTTAGAAGAAAAGAGTTCAATTTTGTGACTGTGATAGAGAAGTAAAGGTAGAGACTATGTGTTTTTGAGGTTGACAAAGTTGGGCAAGATAGTTGCATTATCAGGAGAATTTCTCTTTGTCTATTGTGGAGAGTTGTATGTACCTTGTCCCTAGGATAGTGAGTATTGGGTATGCACAAATTCTTTTCTATATCTTTCTACTTTAGTAGTGAGACTTTGTTTACAAGTTCAGAGCAGTGAGATCCTATCTATATTCAATGTTGTATTGACAGTGAGCCTTTGCTTGCAAGTTTGGAACAATGAGCTCCTACTATCTTTGTCATCAGATTATATATTCAGTGAACTCTGTGGTTTTTTCTCAGTTTTGATTTTCCACAAATAAAAAACTTGGTTTTAATGTGTTGTTTTAATTCATTATTCACTCAATAAGTTGTGTTGTTGAGAACATTGATGATTGACTGCTTGTGTAAGATTTTTGGTTTATGTTGATTCACCCCTCCCCACTTTGCATTTGATGTGTGTTCAACATATTCATGGGTCTTTTTCCAGGAAAGAGTTAAATTCCTTGAGGATATATTTGTGATTTTGAATGCACTATTTGTATTTGCAAAAAATATTTTTATGATTACATAAGGGGATTTTTCAATTCAAGACATTTACACAGAAAGAACCACTAATAAAATTTAATTTTCTTATGGGATTTCTCTTACAGTTTTATACGCGACTTTATAGCCAAGGTTAGGAACTAATATGTGTATGGATTGATTGCAACTTTAGATAGTAGTCATTACTCAAATTCTCTTTTAACTTTTATTCTTAGGATTAGTATTAGTTTAGATTGTATTCCCAATTACTACATAAATGCTAAGATATTAGAGATAAAGCCAAATTTTGGGTAAATCAAACTTTGTTCGATATTTTTTTATTGGGAAATTTACATAAATACAATATATGTTATATTTGTATAATGTTTTATTGGTATTATAAGGGTTACCCCATAGGTCTAGCAGATCTTGAAGAACAAGAGATTGAAGTCTTTTGACTGAATCTTGTTAGTTGATCACTAAATCTAGTCATTATTGATAGAAAGTGGCTAATCCTTAGGAGTTATTGGATCATCAGTTGGAAGAACCAAAAGATCCACACCTTATGAGGATTGGGACAATCAAGAATAAATTTACACAAAGTTTTCCAAATTCACATTTAGAGAGTTTGAGGCACGCATGATCGTTTCTTTTCACATAGAATGATATCTTCATGGAGAAACAAATCTGTAGCTGAGCTTTTAGAATTCAAACTACCATTTTTGGATAGGGGCTGATTGGGATAATAACATGGTGATTTGGGAACCTAGAATTGATGTGTTTGATGATTTGTTTCTTTGCAACTCTATGCATGAGATTGTTTATATCAAAGTGGAGCAACAAAGGATCAATGAAAATTTACACCACATTTTGCCTACATCCAGGTGAGGTAAGGAAGCAATACTTGCAATCATGGTGCAACATAGAGGCTTCAATAATCAACATTTGGTTTGGATCCCAAGACTCATCAGAGGGAAATTAATCTAATGGATTTCATGAGGACAAGTAATCTCTAGGCCATGAGGTCTGTCATGTCCCTAAATATTTAAAAGTGACTTAACTAGGTTAATTAATTAAGTGATCCTAAAATTTAATTAATATTATAAGGAATTCTTTAATTGTTTAATTTAATTATAAAACAAAAGGGAGTAAAATAGAAAATTAATAAAATAATGTTGGCCTAATATAATCTTCTATATTTCTCTTGGAGGCCTTTATAAGGAGGTTGGTTGAGCATTGTAAGGAATCATGAAATGTATTTGATCTCTTATTTTTTGTTGTTGTACATTGGAGGCTGCAGGTGGTTTGCACTTTAGAAGGGAGTCACTTGTCACCCTAGTCTGCCTATTATCAAATTTGTAGTCTTCTTTGGAGAAAAATTTGGTGATTGTATCAAGAAAGGATATCTGCGATAATATTATTATATTGTGAATTTTGTCTCAATGTATCTTTAGTGCGAAGCTTACTTGGAGTTTATCAATCTATTTTATGAAGGACTCGATTGTATTCTTGAGAATTAACATTTTGGTACTTATATTGAATGCATTCAAGAGTGCTTACTATATTGTTTCATGGCTGCTTATTCATAGCAACTAAAGATTAACAATAATAATATTATTGCTGACATGAATGAAAAGACTATTGACAAAAGAAGTTAAATATTTACTTCCCTAGTTTTGAATAGCTTGTGATACTTTTTTGTGGGCCTTATTATTGATTCAAGATTAATAAATCATTTGATAATCCTAAAGTCTCATGTAGAGAGAGCACTAAAATATATGATTAATATTTAGACTATATATTTTTACAAATAACAATGAATTATTGCAAGGAAATGAACATTAGAAGCATCATCATTAGCTATGTATCTTTTGAATTGGAATGGATCTGGTTAAACCTTTCATGTCAATTCTATAATTTAAAATATATCTTGTTTTGTTGTTAAAGAATACTTTTTATTGAGCATATGCATTCTTGTGTGTTGAGCAATAATAATCAACCTCTTAAATACTAATAAATAATAAAAGTGTAAATAGTTGAGTACATACAACAATATTAATAAATATGAGGTTGAACTATTGACAAGGATCTCCAAGTAATAGAATATTCCAAGAAATTTATTAGATATTACACTCTAGTGAACGTAGCAAAGTAGTTGAAGGTTCATGCTTTGATTTGTAACCAATTTATGAGAAATGACAACCCATCCATCATATTTTAGTAACATTGTGTAAGGTTCTTAAAAATTATTAGATGTCCCAACAGTCTTGATACCTCAAGAGAAGATGGTGGGGATTGTTGTTCATGAATTCTAGTATGTGTCTGGTGAAGAACAAAACATAAGGTCTAAAATTGAATTCTTTCATATGTTTAACCATTGGTCTATTCCAAAAAAATATTTGATGATGACAAGAAGATAAATGGTTTGGAAGAATGGACAAAATGATTTTACCAAATAGAACCTGAAGTATTTTCCCTTATGCAAGAAGGATAAATAATGTTCAAGATTTTAATTATGTCTAGATGGAGTGGTGGCACTAGAAAAAAGCTCTACCAAGTTCATGATAGAGGTTAGAGAAACACTTGATAAAACATGGAAAGACCATTTAATTAATGTGTATCAACTTCAAGAGTATAAGTGGCCTGATGATTATGTAATTTATCAATGAAACCAAAAATATTTTAATCTTACAAGGATCAATTTTTTATTCAATCATCTATCTTTTCAAGATATTGTCAAAATCTAATCAAGTTTTTGGTGAGATATATGCAGTTAAGATACATTTACTAAAGAGTGGAACCTTTTTATACCTTGAATGGTTAGAAGTATCTATGTGGGCTTCAAAGTGTACATGGTTAGGAAAATAGAAATGGGTTCTAGAGTGGTTCTCTAATGCAACACCTAACCAAATGTTTATTACATTCAAATGAAGATGAAACATTAGACTCAAGTAGGACTTAAGTGCTAAGTAGGTGAAATAATCCTTTGTTTTTGTAAAGAAGGATTTGATTATATAAATGTGATTGAGTAATGCAAGGTAGAGGATAAGATAGATAGTTTTGTGTGAATTCCATAAATAGGAACTAGAGTATTTCATTGACCCATGATTTCAATTTGGTGTTGTTTTGGAGGGAAGAGGTCACCTAGGCCAACCTATTCCTTGTACTTTTAACTTAACTCAGTTGTAGACTATCTATGGGGTCCTAAACTTTCTACATCCAAGCTAGTGCAAATGTTACCTACTCCTACACACAAAAAATGAGGAAAATGTTGTGTAGAAAGGGGTTTTCCTTAGTTAAACCATGGTTGATGAATCAATCTTGAAATAGAAATTAAATTTTCTTGAAATGAAAGATTTCAAATGTAAAGTAGATATTAGATCTACAATGTAAATGCATACACCTTCATAAATGGATGTTGAGATTGTGACATCTATGAAGATGCTTGTTTATTGCTTGAATGTAGTGTTTGAATCTTAGAAATATAGAGAAGAATCAAACATCCTTCACAAATGCATAGATCTGCGAATACTCCTTAAAGATCGTTAATATTATTATGCTTTATTGTCTTTTGCCTTGAAGAATGGATGAATGAATGAATGTACACATGATTTTCTTTCTTGATTGAGGTCTCCTCTACTTGGCCATAATGGGTTTGAATCTTTCTATAATGGAGAAGATTTTCCTTCAAAATATGCTTTTGATGCTTGAAGAATACTTGGAATGAAGTCTTGATCTTGAATTCTTGAATGCTTGTCTTCACATATTGAGAATGCTTTGAAAATATTGATTATGGCTACCAAAATGAGGAAAGGGAGGTTGATTTTATACCTTTCACAATATTTTGGAGCCCAAAACTTGAATCACATTGATGGGAATGTGAAAATCCCATTAAATCAATGATACATGCCTCCAATTTAAATTTGAGGAAAAAAACCAAGGAAGAGATCGACCTAGGCGACCTCTTCCTTCCAAAAGAAGATGAAATTTGGTTTAGGAGTCAAGAAGGTGGAGAGAAAGTTAAAATTGTAGGTTGTGTGGGGCTAGATCAATCATAACGAACATGAAATCTCAAAAACACTAAAATGGGGCCTAATTGAGCATCTAATTATAGGTGCTTACAATTTAGTATGGTACACAAAGTATAAGAGTATATTTAAATGTGCACCTTAAGAGCTTTAGTACCTTAAAGGAAGGTAAACCTTCATTTTTTCTTCTTTTAACATATCCATATTTATTTTGAAAACTATATTTATTTTTGTTATAGGGTTAGTTTTAGGTTTTCTATCTCACTTCATACCAATGCCAAATAGAAAACAAAGGGGCTTTCAAGTTAAATTTTCCATTAAGTAAACCTTTGGAATAATGTGTGAAGTTTTAATTTTCTATATCAAATAGTTGAGCATTGTAAGATAATTTAATGGTGAGATAAATTATTTACATGACAAGGTTAGAGCCTGAAGTGTTTGGGATATCAACTTCCCTAGTTAAATCCTATTTGTTGACCAAATCCAACATTGAACCTAAGCATAAGACTTGGCATATCATTAGGCTTTGATGATATGTTGATTTGGGAACCAACAAGTTCTTTACTCTCATTGGTCCAACCAGATCAACATATATCAAGTCCACTAGATTTTGAGTAGAATACTCCTTGGTAGGGAATATATTCTTTGTCTATTTTACTTCATGACATGGCTTGCAAATAGAATACTCCTTGGTAGGGAATATAGTCTTTGTCTATTTTAATCTTAGGCATGTCTCTCACCATTCCTTTGGAGTTGATTCTCATAAGATCATCAAAGTTGATATGCATCAACCTTTTGTTAGAGCCAAATCTCTTTGCCTTGTATAAAAAAATAATTTTGCCCATTTATTTCACTCAAATGATATACATCATTTTCTATTTTTCTTCCATATGAAATCAACTCTCTAGTGTCCTTCTTCCCAATTTCACAATATTTCTTATTGAACGATATATTATACCCATTTCCACATATCTAACTTATAATCAGAAGATTATGTTTCAATCCATCTACATATAATACATTGTAGGGTCCTATTTTACAACCATCAAGACTCAAGGTACCATTTTTGGTAATCCTAGCAATAGAATTGCTACCAGAAGTAACATCTCCTCCATCAAACTTCTTGAAGTTCATGAATTTGTTCTTATCTTTGGTCATTTGATTGGAGCATATGCTAGCGATGATCCACATGTTCTTTTGTTTTTGGGCATAAAGTACAATCTAATCCACAAGAGCCTTGTTAGAGTTCTACTCTTTAGGTTTCTTCTTTTAGAACTTTCCAAAGTCACTATTCTAACTAACAAAATTCTTTCCTTTCCTTTCTAGAATTGGAGACCTAACAACATTTTTTCTAAGGTTTCTTGTAATATGTCCTTAGTTGTTACACTTGTGACAAATAATGTTATAATCAAATAATTATGTAAACACATTTCTACTAAAAAAGTTATTTCTTCTTTCAAAGCCTATTCTACAATCTATAGCCTTATGACCAAAGATGATTTCAATTACAACAAAAACTAGAAAAAGAATGAATGAACTTGGTATTATAACCTTGTCCTCTTGGTGTTTATCTTCCAAATCTTCTACTCTGCCTCCTGAATTGAATGAAATGATCATCATTTTTTACTTACTCTAGTTGTCATAATTTTCCAAGATCTTGACCTTTTGGATCCTTTCTCTGTTGGATCTATTCCTTCTTACTTAATGGATTATTCAATATTCTTCTCTTTCTATTGATAGGTAAAGCAGTTTCCTATTTTGATATATGGCAATATAAGTTTATTATTATTAAAATACTTCTTCCCATTGTTTTGACTTTCATTGTCGAATTCTCCATGGGGCCATGTAGCCACAAGGCATCCTGTCTCTCCACAATAAAAACATTTAAAAGGTAAAATTACCTTGTATTTAATGGAACCTTTTTGTAGTCTTTCGATAATGTTTGCTTCTTCTATATTTTATTCATCACCAAAATTTTAATCATCTTCCTTCACAGATGCTTTGAAGTCAGCTTCCTTCCTTGCAAATCTTTCATTGTCGAATTTGATCTCAAATATAGTAAGTGGCCCATGTAACTCATCCATGGTCAGTCTATTTAGATCTTTAGCTTTTGCAATCACAACTACCTTAGGATCAAATATTGATAGTAGAGAGCTAGGGATATTATTTACTAACACCATTTCCTTCAATTCTTCACCAAGTCCCTTGGTTGACCAAACAATCTCATCTACCTAGATTAGGAAAGCAATAATGTTCTCATCCTCCTTCATCCTTAAGCCTTCAAACATAGCTCTTAAAATTTAAATATTTTCTTCCTTTACTTTCTCATATCCTTCATACAAGGCTTATGTAAACCATGCCAAAGATAGGAATGCAATTGTATGTGGTTTAACCATAGTTCAACTAAAGCTTATGTGCATGACCTTCACATACTTAGTGTAAGTTAAACCACATATAATTGCATTCCTATCTTTGGTATTGTTTTTATAACTCTTCTTACCATGATGATCTCTTGGAGGAGAATTAAGGATCTCATATCCTTCTAAAACTAATTGCAAAACTTCAAGTCCCATAAGCATCAAATATGATTCCATTCTTCTGCTTAAAAATCCATAATTGGATCCATCAAAAAGTGGAGTACAATTTCTAGAGGAACCTTCTAGAGCGACTGAGTGTGCCATCCCAAAGCTAACCTAAGTGGTTAAGCTTTTTTTAAAATAACCTTGCTCTGATACCAATTATAGGGCACACAATATATTGAGAAGGAGGCAGATTAATCAATATATGCAACTTTTCAATGTATTTAAATATTAATAAATTTCTCCATGCATGTGCAGTAGGATCTCAAAGTGGCTCTAATATTTTTAATATGATGCAACCATTAAATAACAAATAAACATGGATAAGTACCCAAGAACATGATATATACATAGAAACCCAAGATGGGTAAAACCATAGTGAGTATCACATACTTGGATCTACTACCCAAATCTAGCCTCAAAAAATAATGAATCACTTACAATGAAGTAGGCATCAACCTACTAGAGACATGAAATCCTTGTTGTAATGTGAGCACAAACCCACTAATTATATCAACTCTTTCAACCCATTTTTGAGAAACATATTAGTAACTAGAACTTCAATATCAATAGTAAATGATTAAATGTGGAATTTAGATGCACTAATCAAACTTAGGACATTCCCTTTCACATCCTATGATACTCTAATGATTGCATTCTTGCACCAAGATGCTTCACAAAATATCATTCTCTAATTTTCATGATATGAGCTTGTATCCTCAATGGTAATTATAATTATTCCTACACGTCACATACTACACACTTGGGATAGATCCTAGAGTCCCTTATATATATATATACATACATATATATATATATATATATATATATATATATATGTATATATATATATATATATGTATATGTATATATATATATATATATATATAGTATATATATATATA